>JBBMJZ010413100.1:15634457-15644583 GCA_037833815.1 Zingiber zerumbet
GATGTGGCTGGAATGTTGACTGAGTTACCACGACCCAAAAGGGGCATAATGAGATGTCTTTTATGTCGAGCAAGTCTTCAAAAGGCCTCTAATCAACGCTATTTGTAGACAGTGACCGGGTTGCCCTGGTCCCTGGGCACCGATACTTGAGACAGGTCCAAAAAATATATAAGAAGCAGGCTAAATAGTAGAATAATAAAATGCATGAAGAATAAATATGGAAACATACCCTGGCCTAGGGAACCCTCTACTAGACTGGTGAGCTGGTCGTGACGTTGATCGAGTCGTCGTGACCCAGAAGAATAGATGAATATGAGCCAGATGAGGAGATGGATTAAATAGCATGGAACCGAACATGACATGGATCCGTAAGGAAGCACGCAGGCCAAAATATGAGAGCGACATGCAGGTCGGAATAAGACATGTGACACATAGGCCAAAACAAAATATGGGCTCGTAGGCCGAAATATAACAACGGTCGGATTTGCGCCGAAGGCCGTGACAGTGACTATAAAGGTGTCGGAGTCGGCTGTAGCAGCATCGAAGGTTGCTGTAGAGGTGCCGAAGAAGGCGGACAGCGGTGACGAGAAGAGGGGCGGCGATGGTGGTGATATGAGGCCGACGGAGGTCGTGGGTCTGTTGGTGACTGCCACTAGAGGCATCGTCCGAAAGGGGGCGGAGCCATTGCGGAGCACCATAGGGGGTGCACGGTAGTGGCCCAGGGGCTTGTGGCGACGATGAGGTCTGACCGTGACTACTCGCAGCACCGACGGCTCGCATACGGGAGAGGAGAGGGGCGTCATTGGCCGGCGGAGGAGCCTTGCGTGAGGGCATTAGAGTAGTCTGCGATAGCGGTGTGCGTGAGCTTAGCCAAACCTACAATGAGGGCTGCGAGGCAGCAATGGTCGGAGGCGGCAAACGTGCTATGGCAGGTGTGTGCAACGACAGAGATAGCACTGTGCGTGGATGTCAGCACTGGAATCAGCGTCAAGAAGGGGCGTGTGCATGCTTCTCTGATGGCCTGATCGTTGAGGAGAGAGGGAGGGAGGAAGAGAGGAAAGGGGCGACCGTGTGATCGCACATGAGAGGTGGCAACTGGGGCGAGACGGCATCGGACGGTGGGCGGCGGCGTGCGTGAAAGCTCTCCCTGGTAGCAGTGCTAGAAACACACAAAGCCTCCTCCTCTCCCCATCAACAGTGCCCTAAATCAAAGGGCTACAGTAAAATGACCTAAATGCTCCTCTTGCTCTTGTGTTATCTCCATCTTACTGTATCAGAAGTCTCCCCCTCAAGTCTAGTTGAATGAGGCGCGAGTCTGACTGACTAGATAGTTTGTCGCAAAGGTTGAATCACTCTCGACTATAGAGTCAAATTGTTGAACCCGTCGTATAACATCTTGGCTGTAGCTGTGGTGATGCCAAGCGAATGGCGATGGAGATTGCAGTGTCGAGCAAGCAACAAAAAATAATACTAAGCCAATAACCTAACATGTGATCATACGAATACCAAGCAAGAAGTAAAACGGGTGTCGACCGAGCAGTGAATGAGGTGTCGGGAGTCGAACGTGAACGGAAGCGAAGCTCGTGAGCCGAGATGGAGTGAAGCCCATGAGCCAAGTAGGCGTGGAGCTCATGTGTCGAACGAGCATGGAGTCTGTGTGTCGAGCCAGCGACTAAACAAATGCTGAGCGGGCGACCAAGTGATTGCCGAGCGGGTGGCCAAACGGTGCTGAGAGAGGGCGATCGAAAGAATGCAGAACGGGCAGCCAAGCGGTACCAAGAAGGCGACCAAAAGAATGTTGAGTGTGCGGCTAAGCGGTGTTGAGCGGGCGATCAAAAGAATGTCGAGCTGGTGGCCAAGCGATGCTAAGTGGGTGACCAAAAGAATGCTGAGCGGGCAGCCAAACGGTGCCGAGTGGGCGACCGAAAGAATGTCAAGCTGGTGGCCAAGTGGTGCTGAGCAGGAGTGGATTCCGAGATATCGAAAGGCACGAAGCCTGTGTAATCGAAGGCGAATGGGAGTGAAACGCGTGAGCTAAGCCGGAGAGAATCCCGTGAACTAAGTGAGAGTAGATCCCAAGAGATTAAAGGGCATGGAGCTTGTGAAATCAAAAGCAAACGAGAGCGAAGCCTGTGAGCTAAGTAGGAGCGAATCCCATGAACTGAGCGGAAGCAGAACCTGAGAGATCAAAGGTCATCGGTGTAGGTCTTCGGTTGGTAGGTAAGAGGGGGGTGAATTGTGTGAAATTACAAACAGACCCTTTCTTGATCTTTGAACTAAGTTAGGATAACACTTGTTTATAAACTGAAAGTAAATGCATAAAATAAAGATAGAGGTAAGAAATATTTACTTGGTTTGCAATCAGAGGATTGTTAATCCAAGGAAAATGTAGCTCACTAAAATCCCCTTTTCCAAAGGTGGAGTAGTCTCTTACAACGTTAAAAGCATAGAAAAATAAAGAACAGAAATAGAAGTTGAAGCACAAAATTTATTTACAAGTGTTGTTCTGAACTAATGAGATCACGACTCTATTTATAATTTGCCGGTATGACTGTTTCCTAAGGTGGCAGCTCCGAGTGCCTGGAAGGGCTCCGGGCGCCTAAAAGGGCTCTGGGTGCCTGGGCGTGGATAAATCTTTATCCACGCGGCAATGACTCACAATGTCTTGATCTGGATAAATTTATCCTGGTTCGGGCGCCCGGACACCTTCGCTCACACAGGCTCCTGCAGAGGTGCCCTGGGATGCCCAAGGCGGCCCGAGTGCTCTGACCAGTCCGGGTTCCTAGATAGTCAACAACCTGTTGACTATCCGTTTCTCCGCCTTTTCGGTTACATTCGCTTGTGTGATTTCGACTATCTAAAATAAGGCTCACCCTAACTCATTTTCAGGCCTTCTCCTCGATCAAACTTCCTCTCTGGCTTCTCGTCCCTCGAAAATATCGTGTACTTCCTTCTCATTCTCCAGCATACTATTCCGCAACACCTCGCCCCTCGAACGCACTGAGTTCGTCGACTCTCTCTTGTACCTTCCTTCTCGCTAGCTGCGTCTTTCGCTCGACTTCTTGTGCTCCTAAGTTCCTACACACTTAGACACAAGACATCAAACATACTTAAGACCTAACTTGACTTGGTTGATCACACCAAAACTATAATAGGGTAATTACAATGGGGTCTGTGTAATCGAAGGCAAACGAGAGCTAACCCCGTGACCTGAGTGAGAGCAGATCCCATGAACTGAGCGGGAGCAAAACCCATGAGATCAAAGGATGCAGAACCCATGGGATAGTTTGGTCCAAGACCCGTGATGATACTTTGCTCCAAGACTAGTGGTGATGCTCCGGTTCAAAAGGAGGCCTGCTTATAACTTGGCTGAATGGCTCGGAAGTCTGAGTCATGGCGTGAGAGCATGCTCTCTTATAACCTGATTGACTGCTCGGGAGTCTAGGATATGGAGTGAGAGCATGCTCACTTATAATCCGGTTGGTTGCTTGGGAATCTAGGACATGAAATGAGAGCATTCTCTCTTATAACCCGGTTGACTACTCGGGAGTCTGGAATATGGAGCGAGAGCATGCTCGCTTATAACTCGGTTGGCTACCGGGAGTCTGGGACATGGTGATAGAGCATGCACACTTATAATTCGATTGACTGCTCGGTATTACTACCCCGTAGTAGTTTTGATGTGATCAACCAAGTCAAGTTAGGTCATGCTATGTTTTGATCTCCTGTGTCTAAGTGTGCAGAAACTTAGGAACACAGAAAGTTGAGCGAAAGACTCAAGTAGCAAGAAGGACGACATAGGAGAGAGCTGACGGGCTCTGTGCGTCCGAGAGACGAGGCGCTACGGAAGAGTACGCTGGCAGACGAGAAGGAAGCGCACGGCGGTTCTGAGGGACGAGAAGTTAGAGCAGAAGGGCGCTCGAGAATGCCGAAAAATGGGTTCGAGTGAGCCCTATTCCAATTGGCCGAAATCACCCAAACGAGCGAAGACCCGAAGAAAAAGTCAATTGAAGGTTGACTGTGCTCCGAGCGCCCGGAGATATTCCAGGGGCCCGGGTCACCCGGACCCAGGGTGTCCTAGGCTCGTGCACTGGTCGAGCCGGTTCAGCCCAGTCCGGGGACCCGGAGCGGGTTCAGGCGCTCGGACCAGAAACTTTATCGAAATGCCAGCTATCGTGATCCATTGTGATGGAGATAAAATTTTATCCCCCTTCAAGTGCCTGGAACCCTTCCAGACGACCCAATCAAGGCTATAAATATAACCCTGATCCCATAAGCTAAAAACAACACTTGTAAACGATTCCATTTGAGCTTATCTTTGTAACTGTGAGCTTTGATTGCTGTAAAAGGCTTCTCTGCCTGAAGGAGACTTTAGTTGGCTTTTTAATGTCTTGGATTAGCAATCCCCTTATTGAAAACCAAGTAAAATCTCTATGTCTCTTTTTCTTTTTAATTAGTTTCTTAATTTATTTTATGCAAGTGTTTATTTTAATCAAACTGTAAAGTTCGAGAAAGGTTTTGCCGACCAAAAGGGACCAATAATTAGTATCCAAGTATCTATCCACCGAAGTTCAAGGGTGAATTTGTAAACTGGAATAAAAAGATGGAGGTATTCTTTAAGATAGATTTTGATTTATTACTAATTATGAAAATTGGTTTTGTAGCACTAGAGGGCAATGAAGAATATCAATGGACTTCGTGGCAAACAACAAAGTAGAATTTCATCTGCTTAGCATTTTACCACCTCAAGAAGTCAACCAGATTAGAGCCTACGAGTCAGGCAAGAAGCTCTAGGAGAAATTCCTGAAACTACACAAAGGGACCTCAGAGGCAAAACTAGCGAGATGAGATCTGCTCTGGAACTATATCAGCAACTTCCAATTAGAAGAAGGCGAAATCGTTGCACACCTTCACTCAAGGATCAAGGAACTCATCATCGGACTCACGAATCTCGGAGAAAAGGTAACCAACCGAGATTCGCTAAGGTACGCACTTAACGCATTTCCTAGGACTTCTGAATGCGTATCCTTAGTAGATGTCTATTACATCTCTAAGGATCTAGAGATAAGTACTTTAGAAGAGTTATTTTCTACATTTGAAGTTCATGAAACTAGATGTACAGATCTAAAGAAGAAGTCCAAACACAACATTGCCTTAAAGGTAAAAATGGATGAACCAAAATCCGAAACGCCTTTCGACAATGATGAAACGACATTCATGGTAAGAACATTTAAAAAGTTATTTAAAACTAATAAGTTTAATCAAGTGCAAGGTAAAAGAAAGAAAAGAAGAGTGAGATGCTACCACTGTAATGAAGAAGGGCACTTGAAAGACAACTACCCAAAACTAAAGAATAAGGACAAGGACAAGGACATAAGCAAAGACAAGAGACTAACCTAGAAAAGGCACAAGAATCTAAAGGCAACATAGGACGAAACTTCATCAAAATCAGAAATCGAAGCATACGCCGAACTTGCGCTGATGACAAACCACCAAGAATAAGAAGACGAAGCAAGCTCTTCCGCAATGAGCATCAAGAGCATCAATAAAGGGGGAGCAATGTTAGAAGAGAGCAACTCTACAGGGGAGTCTCAGATGATGAGATCAACAAGGTAAGTCAGGTACGATCTCTGCTGCCTGATAAGTTATTTAAATTTATAAAAATTCTGTCTAAAACTTCCTGAAATTAGAAATTGAGTATAAAAAACTATTAAAAGAAAATAATGATTTAAAAGGAACCCTAGCAACATCTTGTCAATTCAAAAATTTCGACAAACTGAAAATAAAAAATAAAAATTTAAAAGAACAAATACAACAATTAAAAAATTATGCATGCTCGAATGTTACTTTTTCAAATTCTAAAAATTTTCGAGAGCTAAATTAGTATTTTAGACACCATAAGGACAAAATTAGAAAATTGTCACATAAATATGTTCTTAGAAAATTTTTGATCAATCCGATAGATAGGAACCTATATTGAGTTCTAAAATTATACTTAGATTAAATACATGCCTTATTTTTAAATTGAATTAAAAGATTTTTTTAAATATTTTCAAATAAATGACTTTGCATGATTTATATTAGAAATTAATTAGAATTTAATTTTTTTCGAGAAAAGGATTCCGTTATTCATTTATAGAAAAAGTTTCATAATTTTATGAACACTATTTTATTTTTTATAATTTTTCAAATAAAAGTTATATTCTTCAATTTAAATCACCTTTTAGAGTTAGTTTTTTGTAAAATTTATTTTTCTGTAAACTCTTATCACCATCAAAGGAGAAATTTTTGAATTTTTTTGGCCGTTGCATTATTTTTCTTACAAAAATAGTATTTTAAATATTAAAAATTCTATTTTTGTTCAATTTTTGATTTTTTTTTTTTGTAAAAATACTTTCTCTATTACATCTTGAGAAAATTTTTCCCAATTTTTTGAGCCTGAAAAGTATGTTTAAACATCTGTTTTAAAAATTTATTTTTTTTAGAAATAATTTATCCCTGAATATATCAATCTCATAATTTTGTGAAATTTTTTTTTACAACTTTTGGCATTTCTACTTCACCGTTGTTAAAAATTTTCAAAATTTTTTGAACAATTAAACATAATTCTAATATTTTTTTACAAAAATTGCCTAAAAATTTCCAGATTTTTAAAATTCAAATTTAATGAGTTTTTTTTAGATGATATTCACTAATTTTTTAACCCTTAGACTTTGTTTTCAAATTTATTTCCAAGTCATTTTATGCTTACCTCTATTTTTAATGTAACCAAAGGGGAGAATTAGAGATTAAGATCAAAAGAGGAGAATTAAAGATTAAGTCTAGGGGAGGGTACAATTTGCTTTTTGGATATTTTTTCTGTACTTGCTTATTTTTCTACTATTTATTTTGGTTTATCCTAACTTAACTTGGGGTTGCTCACATCAAAAATGGAAAGATTGTTAGTGTCCCATGGTAGTTTTGATGTGATCAACCAAGTCAAGTTAGTTCTTGTTATGTTTTGATCTCCTGTGTCCAAGTGTGGAGGAACTTATAAGCACAGGAAGTCGAGCGAAAGACGCAGCTAGCGAGAAAGACGGTATGTGAGAAAGTCGACGAGCTCGGTGCGTCAGGCGGATGAGAAGGAAACGTGCGACGGTTCCAAGGGACGAGAAGCCGAAGCGGAAGGACGCTCGAGAAGGTTGGAAAATGAGTTCGGGTGAGCCCGATTTTGGATAGTCGAAATCACCCAAGCGAGTGGATCTAGTTGGAGTGGAAGATCCGGATGAAAAGTCAACTAGAGGTTGATTGTGCTCTGCCGCCCGGACTGCCCGGACCCAGGATGCCCCAGGCTCGCGCCCTAGTCAAGTCGATTCAATCCGGCCTGGGAGCCTAGAGCAGGTCCAGGCGCCCGGATCAGAAACTTTATCAAAATTCTAGTTGTCACGATCTGTTACAACTGAAATAAAATTTTATCCCCCTCCAAGTGCCTGGAACCCTACTAGGCACCCCGATCAAGGCTATAAATACAGCCTTGATCCCATAAGCTAAAAATAACACTTGTAAACAATTCCATTTGAGTTTAGCTTTGTAATTGTGAGCTTTGACTGCTGTAAGAGGCTTCTCTACCTGAAGAAGACTTTAGTAGGCTTTTCAAAGTCTTGAATTAACAATCCCCTGATTGCAAACCAAGTAAAATATCTATGCCTCTTTTTCTTTTTAATTAGTTTCTTAATTCATTTTATGCAAGTATTTATTTTAATCAAGCCTCCTTCTTGTCGGCCACAAGGGACCAACACTTGAGAGTCTAGAATATAAGCGTGAGGGCAAACTCACTTATAACTCGACCAAATTGCTCGGGATTCTGGAGTATAAGCACAAGAGCAAGCTCACTTATAACTCGATCGAACAGCTCGAGAGTTTGGAATATAAGCGCGAGAGCAATCTCACTTATAACCTGCTTAAATGGCATGGGAGTCTGGAGGTACAGTGTATGACCCGAATGCCTTAGAAATACTCCAACCCGAGACCAGTGGCGATGCTCTAGTTCGAGACCGGTGGTGATAACTCGACCCCGAACAAGGGAGGTGGAGCCCTGATGTCAATGGAAGTGGAGCCCATAGTAATATGAGGGAGCAAAGTCATTACCATACCTAATCTTGGAGTGATGCTGACTAACTAAGGATCTGACATGATCCCTCGACTCTCGAATCTCATGGAGTTGGGGAGAGAAATAGTGTCGATCCCTTGACTCCCAAATGCTTGCGGAGTCGGGGAGAGAATAATCTGAGCACTGACCGTCAAAGGGAGAGAAGTCGATAGCAATACGAGGGAGCAAAGCCCGTAATAATGGGAAGGAGAGGAGCCCTTAACAATAAGAGGATGTAGAGCTCCATGGGTGAAGGGTCCAGAACCTATAGCAGTAAAAGGATGCAGAGCCCCATGGGTGGAGGGTGCAGAGACTGTAGTAATAGGAAGGAGCAGAGACCATAATAATAGGATTGTGTAGAGCTCTATGGGTGGAGGATGCAGAGTCTATAGCAGTAAGATGATGCAGAGCTCCATGGGTGGAGGATATAGAGCCTGTAGTAGTAAGAGGATGCAGAGCCCCATGGGTGGAGGGTACAAATCCTATAGTAATAGGAAGCAGTAGAGCCCATAACAATAGGAGGATGTAAAGCCCTATGATTGGAGGGTGTTGAGCCTATAGTAGCAAGAGGATGCTGAGCCCCATGGGTGGAGAGTGCAGAGACTATAGTAGTAAGAGGGTGTAGAGCTTGTAGCATAATGTACTAGGGAACTAAGCCCTTAATCCTTGATAGGAGAGCGAGGCCCTTAGTCTGTGATCGGAGAGTTAGGCCCTTACTCTTTGATCGAGGAGTTGTTGTGGATCCTACGACCGGAAGGGAAAATCCAATATAATATAAAAACTAACCTGCTGACCAGCTGATGATCTGACTTTTCTTGACTCCCGAATACCTGTGGAGTGAAGGAAAAATATAATGTGTTCGTCGAAATCCATCAGGATCATGATGGTGGCAGAGTTTTCTGATGTCGCCCATCTTCACATTCTAGATCAGGCAAAGTTCCCACAGACAGTGTCAAATATGATCTCGTCTAAAAGCTGAAAAGGTGGAATTGCTAGTGTGATGTGGCTGGAATGTTGATCGAGTTGCCATGATCCAAAGGGGTAGGGTATGATGAACTGTCTTCTTTGTTAACAAGGCCTTAGAATACTTATGGTCAACGCTACCTGCAGATGACAACCGAGTTACCCTGATCCCTAGTACCTCGATGCTTGTGGCAGGTCCTAAAAATATATAAGAAGCTAAATAAATAATAGAATAATAAAATGCGTGAAGAATAAAGAGTGAGTACGGTGACGTACCTTTGCCAGGGGCACCCTATAGTAGACCGGTGAGTTGGCCGTGACGCTAATCGAATCATCGTGACCCGGAAGAGTAAATGAATATGAGCCAAATGAGGAGCTGGATCTGACAGCATGGAGCCAAAAATGACATGAATCTGGAAGGCTGTATGCATGCTAAAATATGGCAATGGCACGCATGCCAAGATATGACAATGGAACACAAGTCAAAATATAGCCTTGGCTTGAAGGCGGGAACATAATATCGGCTTGAAGGTCATAACACAATATCAACTCAAAGGCCAGAACATAATAGCGAGGTGCAATGTCATGGTGACTCGGAGTAGGTTGGATCCCATTAAAAGTGCATGCCAACGTGGATCGAGGCTTGGATCGACCCCAAAAGGCTGCAGCAATGCGGATCAAAAGGTGACAGTGTGTGTCGGGCGGCTTCAGCCGCTAGAGGTAGTGCCAGAGGTGGCCTCATGAGTGAGAGGCGATGGAGGCGGCGTAGAGAGGGGAGGGGCGATGCTGGCGTCTAAGAAAGGGGGCTTCTTGGTGACACATCAGAAGCGAAGCCACCCAAGCACCGGGCAAGGTTATAAGCGGGCATGCTCTCTGTTATGAACCGCAAGTGCACGGATTCGTCGTCAATAATATATAAGATTGTCGAATCACAGGGACTGTTGATTAAGCACTAGAAATGTCACAAAGTAAGTTATCTAGACGGTCGAAAGTTGGCTTTGGCGCTTGCAAACTAACGAGTGTGATTTAAGAGAG
>JBBMJZ010413100.1:15713181-15723777 GCA_037833815.1 Zingiber zerumbet
AGTGCTACGATTCCGAGACGTTCGTTGTTGTATCTTGAGAACGAATTGCTACTATCCGTTAGCACCGTAGCGGAGCAATATCGTTTACGGAGATAGTGTTGAATACTAGCCTCGACGATCAATATCAGTTTGCGTACTCCGGAGATTACCGGAACCAACAATTGTTAGTACTGATAATTAACAATCAGCTACACATAGTGAAAAAAAGAAATAAGAAGAAGTGAAGAACTAAGAACAAAGATTAAAATGATTATCAATTTATCAGACTTGTACTGTTGTACATCAGTACAAGTTCATTGTTACATGAAGAACATTTAATGATATACTTTAAAATCTTATTGGTAGCCATTTTGTCCCTATGCAGCATAAACATCCTTAGTTAAACAAAAAAAAAAAAAAGGCGAAGTTCTATAGATTGAACTTAGAAGGATGATCAAGAACTAGAAAGGGAAGGAAGGATAAAGAAATCAACATGGAAACATCAAAATATTTTTTTCCCTTCTCAGTTTTAATGGTTTTAAAACCCTAAGGAGTAAGGACTAATTAGGAGAAGAGAAATTGCACCTTTATCTTGAATCGGGCTCGAGAACGTTCTCATCGTAGTTTTGCACGAGACCTCCACACTGGAGATGTAGAGCGAGTAGTCCTTGCAGCCGTGTCGTGGCGCCGCCGATTCTTTCGAAGGTTCAAACTTCAAAATCATATACAGAATACATGTATTTGCCTTTCTCCTAAATTAATTTATAAATAATAATAATATTAATATATTACTAATTAGGTTTATAAGTGGACAGGGGGCCATGACTTCCCCCAATCCACGTGTAAATCTACCTCTGCTAGCGGCCGATAGAAAATTTTTGTATGATCAGACTGATCATCTTAGATTTGATATTATCTAGTTCAATATTTTTTAAAAGTTAGCGGCTGCACTAAGGCATAGGACGTACTAGTGTACTCGTTATTCTGCACTTACACATTACACGTGTAAAATGTAATTATTATACTGCACTTGTACTACATGAATTAGGACGTAGTTTGAAGGGATCCTCTACTATAAATAGGGGCCTCATTTGTAAGTATCCAAGCAGAAATACCAATCTTTGTGTTTCTAGCATCTTAAGCTCATGCGGTCTTAGAGTGATAGATTAACTTAGTCATACAAGGAAAAAGTTCCTTACCTAAGGTAGCATACTACCCAAACAAAGTTTGCAGCTCATGACACAGGCATCCTCTTTGCAAGCAACAAATTGGAAGAATTTAACCTACCTCAATAAGCTAATAAATTCCTAACACAAAAGCATCACGCATCTAGTTAAATTGATAAGGTTAAATGGTCAAAAATCGAGTTCCGTTAAACTCGACAAATCTCACTCAGACTCACAGAGGAACCAACCTTAAGTGCCTTTTTTTAGTAGCGTATGCAAGTCAGTATGCTCAATAGGGACGATCAGTGTATTCAAAAAATTGTCCAAGAGTTCATCAATTGAAACATGAAAGAGAACTTGGAAGCAACAAAGAGTAATGTGACAAAGTCCTCTTGAAAATCCTAGAAATAATCATTCTAAAACTTATTTGAGTAACTCAAGTGAAACACAAGAAGCAAATTTCTTGCCTGACAAGTAGATAGCAATCAGAATCATGGTTGTTCAGCTTGGGATGCAATAGAACGAAGTATATCTTCCGGAAAGAATATCAAACTCTGCAATAATAATGTGCTCTCTTTGAGTGTGAGACATATCAAACTCTGCAATAAGAATGAGAAACAAATAGTGGTCAATTTCCATAAGTCACCCAACATCACAATATCAAATAAATAAGATATAGCAAAGATAAGATTAAAACAAAGTGAATACTCGCTATAAAAGTGGCATATTGTTTTTACCCCCAGGGTGGATAATCTGTCAAGGTGGATAATCTACCTTGAGAAAAGTGAAGGCCTTGATCTAAGATTTTTATGTAAGTCACCAATCAAGACAAGGCTGCTACAAATGTGGTCTAGCTAATTGCAATACTCATAAAGCCTGTGAACCTAAAAAATGATGTCGCACTTGATAACACACTCATTGGTGGAGAATCTTTAGGGAACAACAGATACTAGACAGAGGATTGTCGCTTGATGATGCTTGCTTGTGTTGGAAATGATGACAATGGAGATTGTTGTAGATGTCTACACAGGTGTAGTGGATGGTGGAAGCTTGTAGCAAGGCTTCAGTGTGATCATGTTCCTTTCACTATCCTAGAGGAACTTCAGTATCTCTTACTACATCTTTCTGGTTAATGACTTCTTATAGTTAACTTTTAAATTCCTAGAATTAATCCTTGAACTTCTCGACTTAGACATTGAGATTGGTTCAAATTCTACCACCCACTTTTTATCTAGATAAAAACCACTAGACATTGTGTCGGAATAAAATTCTATTCTTTTGATGTGGAGCTAGTACCGCGTGCAAACTTAATTTATGGACAACATCTTTTTCTTCATTATACTACAGAAAAACAAAAAATAAACAAGGAAACTGAAATTACTAATTTTAAGAAAGGGAATCCACATTAAAGAAAACACAAAGTATCAATGATCTTCTATGATGGTAATTGGCATGGTCTATCAGGAATGGAAGTCGACGGACAACAGAACTAGGACTGAAAAAACAATTTTAAGAGATCATTCAAAGTTAGATAATTGAAGAGGTGGGGGTGTGGGATGCCAATGCCAGAATTTGGAGGCGGGTACAATTGGAAAGAGGAAGTGGGATAGTGGATTGATGGCTCTAATTTCTAACTATAGGATCCAAGGTCCCTTAGGATGTAAAGAGACAAGGAAAAACAGGAATGACCACTATATGGGGATTAACTTACAGATGTTGATTTTTTTTTAAAATTAATTTGCTTCATAAAAGGTCATAGGTTGATAGTTTATAATTAAGCATCCATGAAATTGTCTAAAGGGAACAGAGTTATTTGAAATAAAATAAAGGGAATATATAGGAGATAGGGAAGTTAGAAGTAAGAGGAATTTTAGTATCTATTTCTTTTCAGGATTATCATTTTGTGAAAATTTCCATGTGTCGTTAAATTGATGGAAAACAAGTTAATCAGGATATTTCAAAAAGTCCATCTAACATTAACATACAGTGATTCATCACCCATTCGCTGATCAATGAACTTTTCGTATAGACCAAATGAAACAATGATAACCTGGTCCAAAATGCATATCACACGGACTAGTAAGTTAAGGGGAAAAAACTGACAACTTATTAGCTGTGTTCTAAAATAAATTGAGTTATCATAACAAAAGACAATTATCTAAAATATCAAGGATTTAAACTTGAAGCAAACAGCATAGATTTTGGCCTATATTGTGTGAACTAACATGTAAGGAAAAAAATGAAAATTTTGAGATATCTAATCTCTGAATTAAGAAGCAAAGGAGTTTATCGTCGTCCATGAATGTTGTTTTGGATGCGGCGGAGAAGATTAGCAGCGGAAGCCAATGAAGCTTTCGCTACAACTTAAGCAGCTTCCGCTGTGGCGAAAGCTGTTGAAGCTGCAGCGGAAGCCTCCGAATCCTCCGCCACCAATCCACCGGCGGCTTCATTCTGACAATATGTAGGTATGGTTTCCTGATGAAAATAAAGTTTAAGTAGGATTACACCAAACCCGGTATCAACCTAACCAAACACACATTTCTTACAAATTTTCAGCGTACCGAATGATCTTCGACACTGGTAGTTATCTTTTCTATCAACTTTTTTTATCTTTAATTTTTGTTCTGTCGTTGTGTTTCTTCGTCGTTCACGGTTGCTAAAATGACTTGCATCACCGCCACTACAAAGTCTGGATATTCAAAACCCTTTTTGATAACACGTAAAAAAAATTGGAAACAACTATATCAACATTTTGATCCACACCCATGTCAGTTAATCGTATTAGAGTCCAAGATAATTCCTAACAGATAGATCTGCAAAAAATTATGTGTCAGATTTTACAACACGATCAAAATGATGGAAGAACATGCTATTTAGTAGTTGTCTGAGAAATTCAAAATAATAGCTTAAAAAAACTTAATCTCACTTTATTCCGAGATCGAAATGCTCTTGTATGCCCAAACCAAAGCAGCTAGTATCACTGAAGTTTCTTCTCAACAACTCATATTCCTTCAGTTTCAGTCCATTTTCAAGTAGCTGCATGGCTTTGTCACCTCTGACTGTAACATAGCATGCAATCTTCTAGTTACGCCTGATTCCAAAGGAATATATAGTATATCTTGCTGCATAATCATATCAGCCACAAGAGAAGGTTCATGACGCCGAACAGGATACACTGTTAGAAAAGCTATTTTAAACAACGAATATTAACAATGGTATCAAATAATGTCGTCATTGGTGGTTCAATAATGACAGGATTTAGTAGCTGTCGTTGATGTATATGCATTAACGATGATATTTATTCATGTCGTTGATGCTTTGTTATTAACGACCATGGTAGCAAAAGGTGGAATCCTCCACCTCAGCGGCCCTACACGGTCGGCCCCACGACCATCTGTGAGGAGATAAATTGGGAAGCTGTAGTTGGCTAGTGCGAAGGAAGACTTTTTTTTCCTCGACTTTGTCAAGATTCAAACCCTTGCCCTATGGTAGCAACTCTATTTTGCACTAGCCAACTCAGCCTTGCCCCGGGAGCTTTGTCATTAACGACCATGTTTATTGTTTTGGTCGTTAATGTCACGTTTTTAACGATGGAATTTCCTCCCGTTGTTATTGGAAGATCTTTAATGATGGGATTTTCTCCCCTGGTTAATGCAACATTCTAACAGGTCAACAAAATTTTTTAATAAAAACTAACGCATATAATAATATCAATTCCGTTGATTTGCACACGAATATTAGAAGCAACATAAAAATAGTATTAACAAAACTGTAAACAAGACACTTAAATAGACCAAATACCCTACTTGACAAAAAAAATACTAAAGATAGAAAATACAAAAATTACTAAAAATAGCAAAATCTTATTCGGAGGCTCCAAAAAGGGCCTAAATGATGCTTTTTGGGTCCCAAACATGGCAGTTACGAGTTCCCTCATAATAAATGTACACGCATAAGTATAGATAGAGTCCGATTCTAAGTCCTGAGTTAAAAATTATGTCCTTTGGAAGATTGCACTATCGAATCTGCATCAAAAACTCAAAGATAAAAAATTATGCCCTAATCCAACAGTTGAGATGGTTGAAATTTTTTGACTTTAATTAAATCAAAGATACAAAACTATCTCCTGATCTAACAATTGAGATGGTGTGAATCTTTTGACTCAGATCAATTAAAGAGACCAAACTATCTCCTAATCCAAAGGTTGAGATGGCCCAAATCTTTTGACTCAAATCAAATAAAATGATGCTCAAACCCTTAATCTGACCCTCGTAACACCTATATGTGTCAAACTATTTTCCTTGCAATTCTGCCATTGAACTCAAGAGATCGACAGGTTGAACGGGCAATAGGGAAACCCTGACCCTACAATGACTTGGCACACCTTCCCTGCAGTTCCATGTCCCCTTCCACCTCTAGGGCTTTAAGCACACAATGACCCTACAGTTCCGTTGTCACAAGAAGATCAAGAGATCAACTGTCTGCTGGCGACAATCTCCAAGCTCCTATTTTAGGTGAGATATTTTGTTTCCTTCCCTTCTATTTCTTGTTCGTTTTCTACGACAGAGATCCTTAAAATCTGATTATTTAAATACATACACAAATAACAAAGCTCCAAAAACAATAGCCGCCTTAGGTGATTCAATCTGTCTTCTGTAATATCAAGTTAGAAGCTTTTGGTCCTTTAGATATATAGGTGGAAGACTAGCTAAATGAATGTATGTATTTTTTGCGATGTGATTCACTTGACAAATATGTTAGTCTATACATCTTTGTAATTTTTGTATGAGTTGCTAAATGAATCCATTTGTATTTTGTACTTGCTATTTCAATATTTAATTGTTACCTGATTGGAATTATGATGTTGCAATAATGCTTTTAGTACCTATGTAAGATTAATGATCTCTATTTATTTTTACACAAGTGAGGCCTCTGATATTTCAAGGTTTCTTTTCATTCATGACAGAATTGCAGGTCCAAAATTATTTATAATTAAATGTGTTCATCTTTTTTGAATAGAGAATGACACCCGATAAGAAATGGTTGTATTTTATTAATGATCAACTTGGTGAAGCATATGGATAGGGGATTGAAAATTTTTT
The DNA here is from genome assembly GCA_037833815.1 of Zingiber zerumbet. Taxonomy (NCBI): domain Eukaryota; kingdom Viridiplantae; phylum Streptophyta; class Magnoliopsida; order Zingiberales; family Zingiberaceae; genus Zingiber; species Zingiber zerumbet. Next base: position 15,719,429 of record JBBMJZ010413100.1, read on the forward strand.
GGACTATGTTTTTAAAGAATGTAAGTAAGCCTTTTAGGCAATTGACATATGAAATGGTAGAACATATATTATAAGGATTTTATATTAATTTAGATATAAAATTATGTCTTATTTAATATTTATAGGGAGGAAAAGACGGATAACCTCCAGATTTTACATTAATATTTTTTGAGATGCGAAAAATGGGAAACCATATTGTTGATCTTGATGCAATAGAAAAATATGTGAGTATATATTATTTTAATTCATTTCTTCACTTGATATTTGATTCATCATAGATTTCAAAATCTTTTCACTTATTAAAGAATGAGATTTGAAGATTCTTTCTTGTCAAATATTCAACTTGTTGAGAAATGTTTTGGATCTCAACGACATGATCATGTTTTTGGCCATGGAGGAGGAGTGAGTCCTAAATATGTGAGAGGACCTGTTGCTTCAAAGTAAGAACTTCATCACGAGATTGTCACACTACGTGAGAAAATAAATAATATGGAATCTGAATTTAAAGCTTTTAAGGAGTTGATGTTTAAGAATTTACTGCCTAATGTGTAAGTGACTACATCGGCTTTAGATATTATTGAAAGTTGAATTACTTACTTTAATTTTTATTATTATTTCTTGTTTATTACTTGATTATGAAAATCAGTAGTTTTGTTCATTTTGAGTTGTAAATGAATGCAAGCAATTAATGAAAAATAATAGAATGATTGACATTGACTATTCTCTAAAACTGCTCTTCTTGTTTTGTTCTAATAGATTGAATATATAATCTCACATAACTATCTCCGTTTAGATTATATATATATTTTTTTCATTTGCTTTGCGTTTTAATTATTTATCCTGCTTTTGTGTCTAGCTGATGTTGATACTTGATACACAAATAATGGAGAGCTTGTAGTAAGGTCAACATGTCTCCGTATAGCTTTTGTGTAATAGGCTTGTTCATTTGCTTTTGTGTCCGTATAGCTGATGTTTATCCTGTTTTAAGGTTAACATGATTTGGTGTTGGATCTATACTTACATGCAGAGAAAGAGAGCTTGCAAAGAAATAAAGCTTGTATAATTAGGACGACAATAACGTAATTTAGATGCAATAATTAATATTTCTCATGCAAATTTCTCAAGTAAATTAAGCATTCTGTCATCTATAGTAGTTCCTATATATCCCCGGAGTTATAGTGTCGGGATAGGATATTCATATTATCATTCAGGTACCCGCAGTTCGATCTCCAGCTATAACGTATTTGTAGAAATTTTTCCTTTAAATGGGGAGCGCAACCAAAAAATGTTGAGCTTCTAGATAGGCCATCACACGCACTTCCTGATTTATCCTGGTGGTTGATGGAAAACTTACATAGAGTCAGGTTGGTCGTCCTAGGATAATCAATGAGGCTAACTGATTTTATCAATTTTTTTTTTAAAATTTCCACATAAATTTCTAATTACTTGCTAGGCCAACTTTAGATGAACAAATACTTTTGATATAAATGGATGTTAAATTTACCGGGATATCAAGTTTAATGATGTAAAAATAATCATCATGAACTATTAGATGATATTTTAATATACGTGGTGTTTTAATATATTATGTTTTAATCTTATTAGCATTCATTAATAAATTTATAGAAAATATATACATTTTGATAGGTCTGAATAAGTAATACTGTCGTTATTGTCATTAACGACGGTATACTAAATATCGTTAAATAATTAAATGATATTAAATTACTAATGACGGTACATATAACTGTCATTGTTGTTATTAACGATAGTACATATGACCGTCGTTTATGCCTAATGACGCTATCTAAATCCATCGTTACTATCACTAACGACGATATCTAAACCCATCGTTACAATCACTAACAACGCTCTTAACGATGGTCATATGGTGATAAAGGGGGCCCACCCAAAAACGAGTCAAAGCAGCGAGGACAGACTGACGTGGAAGTCAAAGTCAGACAGTCAAAATCGTAGTATCGATCGGTTCATGAGACTGCGGATTGCGGACCAGGTAGTGTTGCTTTGCCATACCATCAGAACGACCATGCTCTGCAACTTGCAGAGGAGGTTAAGAGCCAAATACTAAGTTACCCGACCCACTGTTCTTACCGATTTGACCTAAGGGCCGATCGAACACATTGCACCTCTCCGACAATCTAAAAGTTGAGTGAAAAATCGGTTAGTAGCTACATTCTGTATAGCTGAGCTGGTGATATATCGACCAAGTGGCCGCCGAACAACCTATTGCAGAACTCAAATACTTGTCATATCGTACTCTTTTGGAAGTTTGTACCGGAAAAAACAGAGAATATCCCACCAGTAAATCGTTCTTTAGAATCTTGTAGCCTGTTAAGTCACAGCGATTTGCAGACTCATTTAAGAAAATATGTCAGAAACACTTTATGACCCGTCCTTTCTTAGGAAAGTTTCGGAAAATGTGTTACTACTTTGAGATACGTGCATAACGCAACAGTGACACCGTAAAAAGGGTCACATCTATAGGCGAAGGGATGCGATGTTTCTTATTTGCACACATCATTTGCTATAGTTCGCTACTTTCTCCTCTCAAATCGAACACTAACTTGAGCGTCAGAAGGCCACCACCAGGATTCCTTCCTTGGCCCAGCACTAACGCTCCTAGTTTTGCAGGAGCACGAGGAATCTTCATCGAGTCAATAGCAGAGCCACGTCCTAGCTCACCGGCTTCACTGATTTTGGACAGGATCAGACGATATTTTATTTTCTATTGTTAATCAATACCCATCTAGTACTTTTTGCTACAATTTCCTATGGTATTAAGTATCGTCATTGATGAGGTTTAACGATGGGAATTGCCTCTTTAATGACGGAAAATCTTGTTGTTAAAGAGACTTTTTTTAGTATTGATTGTAATTATCCAGTGTGCTACCGAGAAAGGAAGGTTGTGGAGCCTAAAATGAAGAAAAATACATGTTCTCTGAGTTTTACCCTAATAAAAAATTTTATTATGAATAAAGGATAACTCCTCAACATCTAAACAGTGCTTTTATATACACCACAACCTAAGATTTAAATAAAGAAAAGAAATTACAATTTATATATCTTAATTCCAATTGGTATAGAAACTAAATATATCATTTACTAAAAAAGAAAAGTACATAATTGAACAATCTTAACTCAAAACCGTATGTAGATAAAGACAAATTTTCTCCTATAAATATCACAAATATCAAAATTATTCTAAATATCTTAAAAATAAAAGTTATCAAAAATAATAAAAATACTTAATTTATTCTAAATCTCTAGTTAAAAATTATGTCCTTCCAAATTTTTAACGATAGGTTCATCGTGGATTGAGTGTGCATTAGTTCAGGCAAAAACATTATATGTATTGACGACATTACTTTCTAAAACAACAAAAATTAACAATAGAGAAAACTGGGTTTGTCCACTCAACTGCACCAAAACCTGCAAGAGAAAAAAAAAACAAAAAAAAAAAAACGTTGCATAAGAAACCGCGCTAGTCAAGACTCTTGGATGAAACAATGTTTGTCTCCTCGAGACGGTCTAGTGGTTAGCGCATGAGGTGTTGTCATAATGAGGTCTGGAGTTCAAATCACGACAAAGCCGAGATAAAATGTCTCCCTTATGTGTTAATTACTATTCCAAAGGCTAGTAGCCCGACTAGTAGTCGCCCGTGATTTACCTCCTCCGTGTTGGTCCTGAGACGAATTGGCGGGGGCGCTGGGGGCGAACGTATTCGTATTTTGCCATAATGGGATAAAACACTATTTTTTACGAATAGACAATTAGTAAAAGGCATATTAAAATCAAGAACAAATGGTTACTCTACAACAATAAGACCGAGTAAGACTTGTGGGAAGAAAAGCTAATGATTTTACCATGAGATAAACAACAAAGGTGAAAAAAATAAGAATGTGCAACTTTTCAGGCCAATAGATGTTATCATGCTTTGAAGATATACTTATTTGTCAAATCGGTTGATACCTCTTAGTCTCTCTTTACCTAGAGGTAAGGTAACTAAAATACGAGAAAAGTTTCCCTTGTAGAAATTTTTTTATTATTTACTTGATTAAAAATTTAATGCGGATGGAAATTGTATTCCTTCGACGGATACATTTTTGAGGAAAATTTATCCCGTCCAAATCAGACGGAAAGACAAAGGAAAGAAAAGTAAATAAAATGAAATCACATAAATATCCCTAACATTTCCTTTTCTCTTCCACCAAATCTGAGATTCTGCAGTCTGCCTCCTCACCCAACCACCGTGCGGACTCTTCTTCTTCCTCCTCACCCGTTGACTCCTCCGCCAGTCCGTCTTTTTCTCTTCCGAGACTGCTGCAGTT
>JBBMJZ010413100.1:15734861-15754381 GCA_037833815.1 Zingiber zerumbet
TTACATTTTGCACGCATTTCTCCCGACGGAAGAGTGACATTCTCAAAATGTTTAGTGAAAATAGAAGACTTTAGAGGGGGAAGTTCTCAAACCTTAGAAGTAATTACATCAATACTTGTGTTTCAGATGCCAGATTCAGAAGATGCTCGATCTCATCATCGGTGGATTGAATGTTGGTGTCCTCCTCCAGCGGATTTATTGTTTTCTTTCCCTTTCGAGCTCGAGATGATGCACCTTTGTGCCCTCCTTCCATTGTCATTGAAAATTAGAAACGAAAGCTTGTAGAGAATATGAAATTGAGATTAAGAGTAGACAAAATGTATGTGAAAATGATGAAATGAGCTCTCTATTTATAAAGTTTTGATAGTAACGGACACTAAAGTATAGTCGTTAATCAAAAAATGGTCAAATGATCCTAACCGTTGAAAAAATACCCAAAAAACCCCCACCTTCCCCCAACGGCTAGGAACCGTCGGTTAACTAGCGGTTCAAGTCATTAAAAATAAATAAATTGGTTGAATGAGCTCTCTATTTATAGAGTTTTGATAGTAACGGACACTAAAGTATAGTTATTGATCAAAAAATGGTCAAATGATCTTAACCGTTGAAAAAATACCCAAAAAAATCCCACCCTCCCCCAACGGCTAAGAATCGCCGATTAACTAGTGGTTCAAGTCGTTAAAAAAAAAATTGGTTGAATCGGCGGTCCACCGATTTTACACCAAAGGAACCGGAACTGACCCGACAACTTGCAGGGCCAGTTCCGGTTCGACCCGATTACGGGCTCGGGCTGGGTCCGAGCCAGACCTGGCCTGGGGTCAGGTCTACTAGTAAAGCTATTCATCCGGTTGGTTATATAAAATACGATGGTGGCAAAAGGTGAATACGTTCACTCCTAGCGCCCCTACCAATCCGTCCTAGGGCCAACACAGAGGAGAATTATATATTATACGAGAGAGAGATAGAGAGAGAGAGAGAGTTCATTAAATCTTAGATAACAAAGTTTACCAAAAATAAAATTATTGAATACTTCAATAAAGTTCCTAAATATAATTTTGTTTTTGCCGTGGGGCCGGCGGGCCATTGGGTAAACGATATCATCATTTCTTGATAGAAATAACTTCGGCAATTTACCATAAGGTATACGGAGGTTTTCAAATTTATCAAAATAATATATGTTATTTTATTATTTATCAAAGGGTATATCTTTTTACAATACTCTTTTCATTTTACCCTCCAGATAAATTTAACTTTTTTTTATTTTCTCTATCATTTCTTTCCCTTTTCTCTCCCCTCCTATATATGCGACATCTATTCTCTTTCCACTCCTCTTATTTCTTTCCTCTCTTTTGCACGCCGATTCTTCTAAAAGTATTTTAACACCCATGAGAAGTTAAAAAAAATAATGAATAACATATTTAAATTCCTTGCAACACCAGAAATCTACAGGAACTGAAATGGGTGCAATCAGAGCTCTCTAGGTTCATTAGTAGATCAAAATCCACTTATGAACCTAGAGAGCTCCGATTGCACTCATTTTAGTTCTTGTGAATTTCTGGTGCTGCAAGGAGTTCAAATATGTCATCCATTGTTTATTTTGACCTCTCGAGAGTGTTAAAATGTAATAAAGAAGAATCATCAAAATTCTCCACGGGTCAGATATGATTCTATATCAGACACAACGTGGGCCAGATATAAAATCGTTAAAAAACTCACTGATGAACCTAAAGAGCTCCGATTGCACCCATTTCAGTTCATGTGGATTTATGGAGTTGCAAGGAGTTCAAATATGATATCCATTATTTATTTTGACTTCGCAGAAGTGTTAAAATATAATAAGGAAGAATCATCAAAATTCTCCACGTTAGGCCCAATGTGGAGAATTTTGACGATTCTTTCTTATTATATATTTTAGAGCAATGATATGCTTAAAGAAAAAACCTCAAGGAAAAACTCAAGGATAGACACATAAAGTCATGACCCACCATTTCACTTTTTGTGGGCCCCGTCACTTTATGTGTCTATCCTTGAGTTTTTCCTTGAGCATATCATTTTTCTATATTTTAATACCCTCGAGAAGTTGAAATAAACAATGGATATCATATTTGAACTCTTACAATTTCAGAAATCCATAGGAATTGAAATGGGTATAATCGGAGCTCTCTAGGTTTATAAGTGGATTTTGGTCAAAATCACTGATGAATTTAGAGAGTTCCAATTATACCTATTTCAGTTCCTGCAGATTTTTGGAGTTACAAGAAGTTCAAATATGCTATCTATTATTTAGTTTGATTTCTCGGGAGTGTTAAAATATTTTTAGAAGAATCGGTGTACAAAAGAGAGGAAAGGAAATTGACATTGTATGTATAGAAGAAAGAGTAGGGAGAGAAAAATAACAGAGAAAATAAAAAGAAAATCAGTCAAATTTGTCAGGATGGTAGAATGAGAAAAGAATATAAAAAGATGCATCTTTTGATAAATAATAAAGTAGTATATACCTTTGATAAATTTAAAAATTTAGGTACGTTTTTTTGATAAATTGGCGAAATAATTTACTGACAAATATATTTTACATGACATTTTTTTAGCAATTTTAATACTTATTTAGAATATTGGGCCGTAGAATCTAAATGGGCTGTACCAATATCTGTACTGTTCTTGGGCTTTGCCCTTTTTATGTTACTCATCCCTACCAAGGTCGGTGAAGAGGGAAAAACAGGGTTTTGTGGAGGGAGGGCATTCGATGGCGAGCGAAGAGGAGAGCACGGTGAAAGAGCCTCTCGATCTCATAAGGCTCAGCCTTGACGAACGCATCTACGTCAAGCTCCGCTCCGACCGAGAGCTTCGAGGAAAGCTTCACGTACGCGAGCCAAAAAATCAGGCTTTTCTTTCAAATAATTTTTATCGAATTCTTCGGCCTGATTGGGTTTCCATTTGTATTCGATGTCTGTTGTTCGATTCATTGGTTTGGAATGCATGCTTCTCTTTACCGTCCTACATGACTGCTTTTGGTAGCCACTATCTAGGGTTTGTTTTTGGAAAGATGTTTCTTTTTATAATCTTTTCACGAAAATCTTGGATAGATTAACATTCGTGTTTGGGAATCATATGATGGTTATCATGTTGTAAATCATGGTGGCAATGTTTTTCCCCCGAGGTTTGAGAAGTTTGCTTGTGACTTTATGCAATCTCCTCGGTGTAGACTATGTTACGCAATATTCTACTCAGGAAGCTTTTTTTTTTTTTTTTTTTTTTTTGAGATTATTATGCTTTACATATGGTCAAATGACATCTGTCTTGTGCATAGGATTCCTTAGGAATTTACTTTGGCTGAAGTGGGTATGTAGTTCTATGATCCTGAATATTTTTTCGTCCCTGTACATCTCTATGTTAAGCTCTAAGGTCATATTTGGTAGGGTGGAATGGAGTGGAATGAAAATGGCCTATTCCACTTACAATTTTATTCTAATCTTTGGATGGACAATAGTTTCAAATGCACCGTTCCAAGGACTGAGCCATTACATCCTTCCCATTCCATAGTTTAAGAGGTTGAATGCCTCATTCTGCCACTACTAAATATAATATCACTTATCATTTCAATCTTAATAGAAATAAACAAACTGAGTGGGCAGAATATATTGGGTGGACTTGATGGGCCTGGCAAGCCCAAGGAACTTATGCGCTGGGAGGTGAAGGGGCCAAGAGGGCAAGGCAGATCAGACAAGTCAAATTGTTAGCATGGGCAGGGTAGATCAGACAAGTTGAATGGACTTGATGGGTTCGATGGGTTTGTTAGTCTGGATTGATTTGATGGGCATGTTGAATCCGAAAGCAAATGTAGCTTAAACTTGACTTTTTATTATGCTAAAATTGAAGTCTACCTATTCAACTGATATCTAGATACTATAAGTAACTGCTATGCAATAAAAAAAAATTGTATTGTATTGTTGTCAATTTGCTATTTGTTGCTATAGTTAGGATATGGGATCACAAGAGCAGTGTCTGGTTAGTTCCAATTAATATAGTTATCAATCTAGTTCACATCATGTTTTCTACTTTTCACTTTATTGATGGATGTATTTCCTAGGTTATGCAGGACAAACTTTTACTTTTGTTAGTGATGCTATATTAATTGGGTCTAATTTAGTTAATACTAATTCTTCATGTGGGAATTGGAGAAAAACTCTTAAAACTCAGAGTTTGCTAGTTCAAGTGATCCAGTGAGTATATGAAGTGTATGTTTAGAATTTAGAAATGCAAGAAAGGAGTCATTCAGTGTTGTTAATGTAGATTGATATTTGTACAAGTTTATATAAATAACATATCTCTGATTACTTACTATCTTAGGAATAAATTCCATTAACTCTTGAAGCATCATACCAGAATATATTTGCCATATCTTCTTACCCTATTGTACATTATCATTCAGCTTTCTTGCGTAATTCACATTGGTTTTAAAGTAGTTCTTTATCAAAGATGTGGTTATGTGCTTGTGAGTATTATTTGTAGTTGGCTATCATGGCAGGGGGAGAAATATGTGATATCACAAACCTTTTTTCCACTTGAAGCAATATGATTGTATACCTGTACAAGGTTGTTTAATTTTTATCTTCACCTTTTAAACATTCATTCTGTTCCAGGCTTATGATCAGCATTTGAACATGATTCTTGGAGATGTTGAAGAGATCATAACTACTGTGGAAATTGACGATGAGACCTATGAAGAAATAGTTCGGGTAAGATAATCCTGCTACTGTGGTATCATTATCCTATGATGCAATAGTTATACCAAAAGGTGATTACGCTCATTCTAAGCGTCCCTCATAGCCCATCCCTAGGATATGTAAAGGGAAGTAAATTATGGGGTCAACTTATAGCCGACCGCTAAGTGGCGAAGGGGTGGGAGGAGTTTTTCCTTGGGCATGCGCCCTTTGGGAATTAATCCATGCCCATTGTATCCTATGATGCAATAGTGCCAACAAAACAAATTGCCCAAGTTTATCTGATTAACAAATTCTAATTCATTTATTATAATGAAATGACACATTCCTAGTATTGCACAAATGATTTTTGGAAAAGTAAGAGGCTACTGATGTCATATTTTTTTCATAATTTGCTGTTGAAACTAAGACTATAGTACCCAAAAGTATATGGTCTAAGATTCAGAACATCAAGGAAAGCAAAATAGAAATGTGACATTGCAGAATATCTAAAATGAAAATGGTTTTAGGCCCATCTTTGACTATGAAGGGCCTTCTACCTTGGCCACAGGAGTTTGATCATGTTAGTGTCACTCCCTCTGTCACTGGATACTTTGGTGGACTTTTTTGGATTGAGAATTAGGATGATTGGGTAGAAGAGACTTTGCTATACTCCATGCCGCATATAAGTGGCATGCTGCTGAGTGAAGCTAAGAGCGGAGGGTTTGCAACGGAATAACAAGAGGCAATTAATGAATTCACTGAACCGTATCTATATAATAAAATTAATATCCATGGATTTTCATCATCTTTTCATGAAATTCTAAGCTGGTGTACATGATCCAGTGTCTAGAAATATTTAAGTTTTAATAAGTGAACTGATAACATGAATTAATTTCTGTAAATTTTTTTTGCATGCTACCATAACAGTGACTGCTGGGTTGGGAAAAGATAAAATTAAATTCAGAAATGAATCACAACTAAAAAGGGTTCCACTTTTAATTTGTGTCACTGGTTTGCCTCTAGATTGTACAACAATAGATAGATAGTATTCCTCCCAAACTCATCGAATGAACTTGTTGACTCGGTCTTCTGCATTCAAATAGTCTGTTTTTCGTCTGTTTGACATCCACGCAAAGAGCCATACAAAGTTGCCAAACTCAAACTATGCATTTTGAGCTATGCGAAACTAAATTACTTGTTTTCTTGTTTCTTTATTTAAAACTTAAGCTATTATTCAATAAGTTGATTCCCTCAGAATTTTATGTACATCCTGTCCCTTTTTTGCAGACCACCAAGCGAACTGTGCCGTTTCTTTTCGTTCGAGGTGATGGAGTTATTTTAGTTTCTCCACCTTTGAGGACAGCATGATGACCCGAAGAAGGATGCTTTAATGATGCACCAAATCTGTCACCAATTGCATCAGTTACTTCATTTAAGATTGTCTCGTGTCGATTCAATGTACCGATACACAGGGGAGGCTGAAGCTGTGATCCCTATTTGAACCCCTCTCCAGTGCTACTAGAAAACATCTGAATTTACTGGTGTAAGAATATTGACTCTCTTGTTTCAAGAATATCTTTGTTGCCAGATTGTAGACAAGGTATCTCAGTACAGTTGTCACCAAGTCCACTGGAAATGCCAACCAAATCCAATGACCCTAGATAATTCTAAACGGTTTCAATTAGGTTTCGATTAGTCGATATAAGAGTGAGTGGATTGGACCAAATTTTTTCAAAATCACTTGCTGGTTCCTTGCTGCCCAACCAGCTAGTTGGTGCGGCTGTTCACTGAAAATTAAGAACAATATTCGAGCAGCCATCGAAGTGGTTTGAGGCATAAAGCTAACATGGCTCGATGATGATGAACATTTTTTATACCAAAACCAACAGAGTAAGAACCCACATCACTTGATATTGTAAACACATTGGCAAGAGAAAACCACAATTCCCAGATCATATAACACAACCCTGTTTCTACAAAATCACCAATGTTATTTTAAAGGAAAGGTTTGATAGGTCGTTGTACATCAAGGACAAGTCATAATTACGTACTTAGCATTAACACATTGTGATCGGAACCACTGAATTGTAGTGCTCGCCGAGGCCGTAAGCATGTCGATGATACGATAACATTATGCTCGTGTTACCGGCTCCACTTCCCTTCTCAGACTTGAATTCTTTCCCCATCTCCACATCTGGGAAAGAACCGGAATATATGATGATATGTTTCTTGAGACAATGAGTAAGGGCACCAAGCTCGAGTTGTCCTCCCCAAGCTGCTGTTGACTCGACTTCTTCACAGTATTTCTCGAATCTTTCCAAGAGTGAGCTATCTGAATCTACCTCAATTTTACTCTCTGATAGGAAAAAGGGCAGAAAATCAGAAGCATGGTTTCTCATGTAATTGGCAGCCATTTTGCGAAGCTCCTGGAAACTGTAAGGTGATGTACTGCCCAAGTTGAGTGAGAGCTGGTTTTCAACTGCTCGATAGAGACAATGGCCATCTGGCTTTATCTCGTTGATTGTCAGACCCAGTGGCTCCAACTTCTTCTCTAGTTTCTCGTTTTCAATCATGCGATCACTAATCATGTTGCTCTGCTCTTCTTGTATCCTCTGCTCTCTTGCGGCTTCTTCTTGTGCTCTCCTCTCTCTTCTTCTTGTTCCTTTGCTGGGTTTTGCCAAGTCACCATGGGCAACGACATTTACACCAGCAATAGCCTTGACCAAAACATCTAGATTGTCTTTGTCAGCACTGTCGCTTGTCTTGTGGCCCATCGCTGCAAGTTCTCGATCATGTTTAGCTTTTAATTGAGTTTGAAGTCGAGATATCTCTTCTTCCACTTGCTTCTTTTTTGCTTTCTGCTCAGCTTTGCTCCCTTTAGCAGCAGCCTTTTTAAGATTCATTTCCTTGTTATGGAGCTTGGCAATCTCTTGCCTGAAAATACAGAGATAAAATATTGATATGATCAAAGAAATGGAAAATGTGAAATCAAGCATTGGATTACTAACTTTCCATTGTGAGTTTTTGGAGGCAAGACATGCATCACCGTAGAAAGTGATATGTTTTACAAATGTTAAAAAAAAAAAAGACAGCCTTTGTAGAAGATAAGATAACAAGTTATCAAAACAATCATGGATTCAAATTTGCACTCAAAGCAACACCATGAATGGTACGAGTATCATCAAATTTAACAAACACAGTCTAAACACCCATAATGGATCATGATGTTATAAAGTCACAATGTACTTTATCATATTCATCTAGATTTCTAGATCTGGAAGTCGTCCACTTTGTAATCCACTGAGAAGAACTTGTTTTGAGATCCTAATTTCCTAAATCCTATCCAGGTTCAACAAATAACTACAAGTTATATGTTTATATATCTTTTTCCACATAAAATTATTCTTAACCGGCCTCTAGTTACAGGAGAAGCTGAATTAGTTTCGTTTTCCAGTTGCATCCTATCTAAACTGATAGAATTCGAGGATAATTTTCAGATAGCTGACCCTAAATGGTTGGAATAAACACAGCTTGATAATGCCAATTGAGCTTTAGTTTGCACCTATTTATTGGCTTCAATCCAATTTCTTCCAACCTTTACCATCCCAAATATACAGATGTATGTGAAGTCGCACATCCATTGTATGCATCCTTACCCAGATAATATAGCATCTGTTATTGTAACTATATAACAATATGTTTATTAGCAGAAGTTGAGTTCCACTAATTATCCCAAAAAAGAGACTAAGTGACCATTAAATGCCTCCTAAATATAAAATGCAACAAGTTGGCGAATGCAGATTTTCCCTCAGAAATTGGTTAGCAACTCTTTCCAAGTGACAATCCCATGGTATCAACAAGGGGGAAAAAAAACTCCACTGTACAATACAAGGTTCATAAATGAATCACCAGGTATTTAAAAATTCAATTTTTATTCACCTAATGTGCTTAACATTCTAATACTCTAAAACCAGCTTCTTAGTTCGTAGGAAATACCAAGACAGAGAATGCAATGGACTGAGATCAATCTCAACTTCATACAGATTAAGAAAGTAGAGATCAATCCTAGACCTTTTGGATTGGCAGAGAACTTACTTTGGGTCCTTTGGATTTGACCGAATGAATAACACTGCAATAACTCATGTTAGGATAAAGATTATACTCCTTAATAATGCTACCATCAATAGCCAGACTCAACCAGGTGAGAATCAGTATAAGGAAGATCGTCTTTCTTCGACATTCTATATCTGATCTCACGATGCAAGAAATCCGAAGGCAACAAAAAAGAAAAGAAAATTGAAAGAAACAGCGACAAGAGGAGCGAATATTGAAGATAAAAGCGTGAGCTTTAAGTGCCACTACCGATGCCTCGAGAGCATCTCTTCGTGGGTCTCCTGTGGTTCTTCCTTGGAAGCGCTTCCCTCCGCCTCTTCAGCCGTCTCCATCATCGAGGCAGAGATCTCGGAAGAGGAAGAGAGTCAATCACGAATCCTCAGAGAGAGGTGCAGAAGGGAAGAAGGCTCGAGGCGACGGCGCAACTACCATACATCGACTTCGACGGCCGCGATGCGAGCGGCCGGGACTAGCTTTTGGGGCTAGGGTTTGCCTTTCTGCAAGTACAACAAATATTAAATTTTGATTATCTCGATTTGGTTAACTACAACCGCTGTTTAATTCAAATGTTGATTTTTTTGTTTTTTGTTTTTTCGTTTTGCCTTTTGAATAAAAGGTTCACACACAACGCATTGAATTAGAATTAAATTTATTATAAAAAATAATCGTTAAATTAATTATTCTAGTGAAAAGTTAGTTTGTTAAAATTTTCATATATATATATATATATATATGGGGATGAATAATACTGCTAAGCATATTTGTTTCAATTATTTTTAAAAAAATATTATTATTTCTGTTAAATTAAATCATGATAAATAACATAAGAGGTCTAATTTTTATTATGAAATTTTGATATTAATTTTTTATTTGGGTTTAAAATCTAAGTGATACATCCTTAACAGATAATATGAAATTGAACTAAATTGAATAGTTTTTCTCTCTCACATTCATCTTTCTCTCACATCTAATTTTTTCTCTTATTTTTCTTTAAGGGTAAAAAAGAAAATTTTAATTTATTCCGATAGAAAATATGCAACTAACCAAACATTATTTTTCGGAATGATATTCATGCTCATACCTATTCCCATTCCACACTACAATGATTCTCATTCCGATTCCTATTCCTAGGAATGAACCAAACGCCCCCTGAATATATATGAAGAAATGGAATGAATTTCCTTGGGTAGAAGAATTCATACCCTTATGAAGTCCATCACCATGGACTCAGCCAAAAACGTGATAGATTTCTATTTCGCCCGATCCTTGGTCTCCTACGAAATCTCTGCCAAGTCACCCCGTATGGTAAGTTGAAGGGTGCTAGACTTGGGAGGCCTCTAGTACCTAAGTTGCAGTCTCCTCTCTAGGGGATGATTCCCTGTTCACCTCTAGCTGAGAGGGTTGCTTGGAATGGTCCACAGACCTTCTGGGACCACCTTGAGATCCCGTCGGAAGGTCCAAACCAGGATGTGAAGGGGAGGAATGTGCCTCGCTTCAAAGACCCTCTAAATCAGTCGGGGAGGTCAGAGTCAGGACTGTGGTTGGCTGGCTTGGCTTAGCTGGGATCCCTGACAATCAACGTCTTTTCCTCATCATTATTAAAGGTGCCTCCGACTCCTCTTAGGGGACAGATCCAGTTAGTGTTGCGAGGAGTGCCCCATGGGTCCACAGCAGGAGCAACGGATGCCTCCTCTAAAGGAGAAGCCTCATTAATATTTAGATCGATGAGCTCGGCACCATGAGCCTCTAATTCAACCTCACTCAGCTTAACAACTTTATTGAGAGAGACATTCAACATGATATCCGCTACACAGGCAAAAAATCTCAGTTAGAAATCACAAAACAATAGAAAATATAAGTCTTATCAAAAAGAAGACTTGAGTGCAGTAGCAATCAGGTTTAATCCGAATCGAGACAGCGGCCCCTCCTAAAGCAACAGACCACGTACTATCCAACTCAAGACCTTTTTCCCTTTCTAAAGAATCCAAGTAAGCAACCTCGATCTTGAAGTTCTTCAAGGGAGGGGGTTGAAGTAGTTATGCTCGCCACTCAATGGGCTAGGATACAAGCATAGGAGGTTTGAGAAAAAAAAAATTGGGGCTTCCACCCCTTGTGTGATGAGGGTGATTTCTTTAAAAGTTGTACCCCCGAGCAGTAAAGTAAAAGACAATGTCTTCCATCTTCTTTAAATAAAAGAAATATTGGGAGACTCGAGGAACTATGGGAATACGATATAAACGAAAATAATGACAATCCTACAAAGCAATTGGAAAGAATTGAGAGCCAATTGGGACAATGATATGCTGAAATATTAAGCAACGTTAAAGAAGAAAGCAGGAATTGGGAACTGAAGCCCATTAACCAAATGACCCCGGGAAAAGGTAATGAAACCTAGAAGAAGAAGATGGGGACGATCCTCTGCACTTGGAATCATGACGCAATGATTGGCAGGAATCTCATACGATCTCCTTATTTGGTCTAAGTTTCTGCCATTAAAATCTGACTCAAGGGGAGTGTACCAAAAAGTGGAAGTTGACTCTTTTTGAAAGAGTGGAAGGGGATATATTTTGTGTCTGGTCTAGTATACGTAGAGTCAATAATCAACCAACAGAAGGAGAAGAAGAAGGAGGAGGAGGTCCCCAATCGGTCTCTAGCTTCTCGTCTCTTGTTTCATCTTCAACGCCCGTAATGGGCCAAGCCCCTGGCCTAGCGACCTCATGGCCTAAGTACTACTCAATAGACCAAAGCTTGCAAGGAACTAATGTCGTTAGAACACGTGGTGCCATACCAAAGCTATCACAGTGCATGGAGGCGGTATGATGTGTATCATACCACAAGATACGACAAGACATTTGCTTTACTAGTGTATATACACATCACATCAACAATTAATACACAACAAGAAAGAAGTATCAAGGACAGTAGTATAAAAGCATCCCTGCAGCTATACATGGAGATATGCAATGATCTACGCAACCCTTTTTGCTCTCACGTGCATTACTACTGTTCACCTTACTTTCAGTGCCCCCATCGGCTACTGACTTCGGCATCAAAGTCTTGGCTAATTAAAAGGGAGTGAATAGTCATACAAGTAAAATCAACCCTTCTCTTACTTTCCAACTCAACAAGAAATACACATTAATTAATCAAAATAAATAGTATATAAAGGAAGTAAGAGACTAAAAATTTAGTTAATTTATAACGAGGAAAATTACTAATTCAAGATAGTGAAAGTATACTAAGATCTCCTTCGTTAAAGGCGAAATAACCTCTTACAATAATTAAAAGTACATATTTAAAACAGAATTAAGAATTGAAAGTATAAGTGTGTTTACTTGAATCTCGAGTATCAATGCCTATTTATAGCCATTGTGTTCAAAGTGATGGTTTGTTGACATGGCGGCTTTCGAGCCCCTAGAAGCAATCTGGGCATCTAGACTTACTAGAGGTTGATCTACTTAGCACCAGTCCATCCAACGGCTTTATATAACTTTTCCTGATCCAAGCGCCTGGAAGCAATCCAAGCGCCTTGAATCTCCTGATGTGCCCGCCGTCCTCATCCGTTTCAATAACAGGTTTCTGACGTGGCCATCCAGTCTAGGCGCCTGGAACAGATCCAGGTGCATGGGATCCAAGCGCCTAGAAATAATCCAGGTGCTTGGAATGGTCAACTTCCAGGTTGATCATTCTTTGACCTATGTTCGTATGGGTGATTGTTCGGCCATCCGGAGTTGAGTTCACCTGAACCCAATTCCAACCTTCTCCTTGAGCTAGCTTCCTCCAGACTTCTCGTCTCTCAGATGCGTCATGCGCGTCCTTCTCATCCATCAGTGTACTCTTCCATAGCTTCTCATACCTTGGATGTATTGAGTCAGTCAACTCTCTTCTTATGTCATCCTTCTCACTTGTTGCGTCTTTCGCTCGATTTCTTGTATTCCTAAGCACCTGTACACTTAGACGCAGATATCAAAACTACATAAAACCTAACTTAACCTAGTTGATTACATAAAACTATATACCCTAGAGTACTTACAAGAGTGATTACATTAGGACACCCCGACCATCATCCTAACCCTTTAGATCCCCCCTTTCTCTCCTCGGGAAGCTCTTCTTAGCGTTGGAAGAGTTGTCAACGAAGACTCCAGCTCACTGGTGGTCATCAATTGGCATTCTCAGACAAGAACATTGCCCAAATAAATTTACTTATAAAAAAATTAAATATTACCAGCTAAATCTAACTTTGATGTGTAAAAATAAAAAAAAAATAAGTCAAATCTAACTTTGGTGAATAAAAAAATTAAATATTATCAGTCAAATATAACTTTAACCGATATAAAATTACACTTTATCGAGCAAATAGATTTGATGAATAAAAAATTAAATATTATTTATTAAAACTAAATTTGATCAATAAAAATTAAATATTACTAACTAAATTTAATTTAATTATTAAAAAATTATATATTACTAATTAAATTTAACTTTTATTGATTACAAATTTAAATTATTCATAAAAAAAGTTGAATGATAACCATTTATCAATTAAAATTTATTTTCACTGATAATTATAAATGTTTACCTGTCAAATTGAATTTGTACAGAAAAAATTCATGGATAATCTCTTTTTTTTTCTCTCTCTCTTATTTTCTAGTAGTGACATTTAATTTTTAATAAATTAGTTTATTGTGTCGATTTTTTTTTGTTTTAGCTTAATATTTAATTAGTAATATTTAATTGAAACTGATAACTGATAAGAGTGAAATAAAACAAAAAAAAGTAATAAAATAGTCAGCTACAAAATAACATTTACTCCAATATTTCTATGAAAAAAAAAATATTTTCTGAAAAAGAATTGTGTCCAAAAATTAATTCAAAGAAAAAATATATTATTTGGAATATTAATCTTGGACCATGGATAGGGTTCGCAATCGACAATCGTTATATATAATATCTAGATCGATAATGATTAATATTAATTTAAATTTAAATTCATTTAAAAAGATAATAAGGAAATAAATATAATTAATAATAAATAAGGAAATACATATAATTAATAAGGAAATAAATATAATTAATAATTAATAAGTAAATAAATTTCTATTATTATATAGAATTTATTAAATATTTTCTATTCTTAACCTTGTTGATTTAGAATATAAACATGTATGATTAAACCATCAAACTCCCTTAATGCCTCAACCCTAAACAGCCATCTCCTTCTCGAGCACCATGAGCCGCCCAACCTTGCCACACCATTTCGATCTGTACGATCTGTTACGTTACAACCGGGAAGCGATCATCAACGTTCCGATCTGTTCCGTTCCAACAGTTCCGGAGGCCGAGTTAATTCCAGGGCTGCCGGACTGCCTCGCTCTCGAGTGCCTCATCCGCGTCCCCTTCCATGCCATCCTCAACGCTCGGGCCGTCTGCAAGAGGTGGAAGCACGAACTTGACTCGCCGTCCTTCTACCGCATCCGCAGGGCCGCCAGCCTCGCTCCCCGCGTCGTCACGTTGCTCTTCCGGGGCAAGCTCCCGCACACCGTCGGCAAGTTTCACCTAGCCCTATACGAGCCCGACACAGGCGTCTTCACGATGCGGCAGCTGGCCTCCAACCGCCCAAACTTCAAGAAGGGCATCCGCATTCGTGCCATGGTCGTCGGGCGAGAGCTGGTGGTGATCGGTGGATGGAACGCATTGGAAAACCGCCGTACTGCCGAGATCAACATCTACGATCTACTCTCCGGGGCATGGCGTCCAGGCGCGCCAAACCCGGCTCCAGGGCGGACTTGCTGCTTGTACGGGGTGAAGGGAGGGAAGGTGTTCGTAGTCGGCGGGAGAGTCAAAAAGCTCGCCTACGATGTGGCTGCCGACAAGTGGATTGACAGGGACGTGGAAGGCACAAAGCTACGATCGGCGCTCGTCTACGACGTGGCTGCCGACACCTGGCTTGAGATACTTGATTTGGGACAGGACAAGTGTCAAGGGACTTCCATCAACGGGAGCTTCTGCAATAAGTTTTGGCAAAACCGGGAGGAATATAACCATGCTATTCAATATTGCAGGAAGTTGTTGTTATTAGATGACAAGGCCTACCTCCGCAAGACCGAGGACGAAAAAGAGATAGCTATATGCGTTCGTAAGGGGAAAGTGATGGTGGAGGAAGTAAAATTGAGTGATGACGTCTTAGGGAAGTTGCAACAGCGGTTAGGCCTACGGCCAAAGGAGATCCACCTATATCTTAAATCATATATTTTCGACCGGGTGTGAAAACAAGATTAAATTTAGGGAATTTGATAATAAATTACATTAAATTTGTGTTTTTGTTGGATTTTCATGCATAAGGCATAAAGCATTATTTTAATGAATGAATAAATAGGCAAAAAAAAACATTTTTTTTAGAATTATCATGAGCCACTCTCTTTCATTTTAATGAAAAAGAGATCTCTCTTTCATTATCACACGAGCTCCAATCGGGCAATCATAATTGTTATAAATATTTAGTAATTACGATTCTATAACTGCTATCGTATTTATAATGTTCAATTTCATGATTTTTACAATGTGAATATTGTTAAACAAGATAAATCTACATTATAACAACTATGAACCATAGCTGATATGAATGTTAGATGAAAAGGTCAAGTTCATGTTGTATCGATTACAGTTTTGCTACAATGCAAATTATAAGTTCGTGTTGTATCATAATTCTAAATCATTAGTTGTCGGTATAATTTTAATTATAGCATTTAAGTTATTGTACTTGGACTTATTCGAATTATTAGTGGACTGTCCATCAAAAGTGATCGACAATCGTGGGCCTTGGAGTATGGGTCGTCACAGACTCCGAACCAATTAAAACTAAAAGTGTTAGCTTGATTTCTGTTATTTTTCCATTAAGTGTTAGCTTGATTTCAGTTAGTTTTCCTTTACGTCTTTATTTTTCATGTGTTTACTCTGACTGTTTTACGAAAAAAATGAAAAAGTCATGAGCACTATTCACCCTCTTCCTCTAACGCTTTCGATCTAACACTATAAATTTATAGCTACTATAATATGAATATTATTAAACAGGACAAGTCTGTCCAACCAATTCAACATTTGAATTTAAAATTGATCGGTTAGAAAATCAAAATCAATTGAACATTATAATTGAGGGCAGTTATATCATTTTACAAGAGTCAGTGGCATGGGGTTGCTCTTTTGGATAAAAAAAACTAAAAGAGAGGGGCTTATGTGATGATCCCAAAAAAAAAAAAAAATCTTTCTTTTCATGTTCTTCCATTTCTTCTCATGTTTTAAGATAAAAGATGGTTCATATTTACGGATTCATTTAGTATTTGAAAATTGATTCAATGTTCAGTCAACTCCATAGCCTTTTTTTTTTGTCATAAGTGGCTATTGATTTCTTTTTTTTATGCTTTCTAATCTTCTTAGCAGTTTTATAACAAAATTTTCTACTGTTGTTATTCAAAAATCTACTCCCGTTAAAATCTCCTTTTTACTACAATATCATACATGTTTAGGTTAAAATGCTAAGAAAGGGTGATGATGGTAGCCTATTACATAGTATATAGTGATCTGTAGAATATAATGGTAGAGGTAATTGTCCTTTATGATCCTTATATCCACTTTTGCGTATTGTGCTTGCAAGGGGCTATTCGTTCTCTCGGGACAATGCGGTGATACGGTGGTTAAGACATGGAGTATTATCACATTAGGTCATGAGATCAAACTCAATACGTCCAAGCATGCCTTCTCATATCTTGGCCACCCGTGATTTACCTCTTCCAAATTGATCTAGGGACAGGTTCACGAGGGCGTTGAGACAAGTGAATCAATCTCCTTTTGCCCCTTCACAAGAGGCTATTCAAATCAACAATAGTACATTGAGATTGTAATCATAAATATAACTATGTTAAACAGTTTAAGACCACGGAATCAATCTTCTCACCCGCCATCCTTTTACCTTCTCATACCACTCCTAATTAGATTACGCTGATGGATCTTGATGTTACTTTTTGTTTTATTAATATTTAGTATTTGACACTTGAGAAAAATGTGTCATCGGATTCATATTTAATACAAAGGCAAGGGATCCTCTATCACCTTCCTATTTATATTTGAGGTTAGAATTAGCAACGCATGCGCTGGGCGGTGGAGAGTACGCAGTGGTTCCAGACGCACGCGGTGCGAAACTTTTTGGCACCTCCGGTCTCTGCTATCGACAAAATTACTTCAATCTGTGCTCTTCTATCACTCTGACAAAATAATCCTTTGCAATACCAGACTAATATTCAAACAAATGGTCAACGCTGGCCAACTTTTACTATTGCATAATATAAAGTTGGAACAAGTATGAGTGAACTCATGAAGCTAAAAATTCATCTGATCAAATTTTGGTTATTAAAGAGGCAATCTAAGAATACACCACAAGCACTTAACCCCAAGCTCTTGAAAAATATAAATTAAAACTGCCACTGTATCACAAGAAGTCCAATGTTTTAAAGGTCCATTATCTTACATTGTAGGAGATCCATTAACAGTCATCCCTGCCAACGCCAACTGGAAAAATCTGCCATGCAGGCCTGTAAATAACTACACTAGTAGTAAATGAAAGAAAGACTAACAAAAGAACTAACTTCAAAAGATGAATATATGTCCATTATCTTACATTGTAGGAGATCCTTCCTTATCATAAAGTGACTGTTAGGTATTGTATGGTTGACTACTAAAGAATAAATATAACTTAAAATGTGAGATTATAACAATATTATTCAAAATGAAATGTAGCCAAATATGTGTGCCTTTTTACAATGATCTCATTCGAAAGTTGAGTCGGATGGAAGGAGCGGTGGAAAGCGTAGAGATGCCAAGCATGTTGATGGAACAACGACTTGGGGTGAAGACTCGACAGTGAGCTGGAAACCTCAGACCTCTGTCAGTCGCAGGGAAAGCAGGCGGAAGGGAAGGTACTAACGGCTCTGCGCACACCACAGAGAAAGCACATGGGAGCGTTAGTGTAAGAACTAAGGAAGGGGTCCCTGATGCAGACCCTCTGACACTCAAGTCAGAACCTGAGCAGAGTGAAAAGTGCAGAAAGAGGAAGATGAACAGTAAAATAATAATAGATATGTGTGTACGTGCGTACCTCACCAATGGAGATGACCTCCCTTTTTATACTCACTTTCATAATTTCCGCAATGATGAGTGTCAAAGAATGTATGATGTCAAAGTCTATTGAACAGTAGAGGACGTACAATGAATTTCCCATTGAGTAGAGGAAGGTTCCGTGGTATTTATATGGCAGAGCATCAGAATATTCCCTAAAGAATTGTCGTTATTCCCTAATAGGTGGTTGTGATTACCTGATAGTGTTAATTCCAAGCGACAATCCAACCAATAATTGGCCTGACCAGGTGTAGAGTCATGCGCATGAGAAATGAGTCCGACCAGTGCTGAGACTAACCGAGAGTAAACTAAAAGCTATGCCCATGAGAAATGAGGGTTGAGTCCTGGGGGTTCGACCGGCGCGAAGGTCGATCAGGAGTAGACTGGGAGTCATGCCTATGAGAAATGAGGGACTGAGCCCTGGGATCCGACCGTAAGAACTAAGTCCTGAGAATCCGACTAGCGCTAGGGTCGACTGGGAGTAGACTGAGAATCATGCCCATGAGAAATGAGGGAATGAATCCTAGGGGTCGGCGCTGGAGCTGACCGAGAGTAGATTGGGAGTCATGTCCATGAGAAATGACGGACTGAGCCTTGGGAGTCCGACTGACGCTTAGGCTGATCAGGAGTAGACTGGAAGCCCTACCCCTGAGAAATTAGTTACTGAACTCTAGGGTTCGATCGGTGCTGAGGCTGACCAGGAGTAGACTGGAGTCATGTCCAAGAGAAATAAGGGGTTGGGCCCTGGTCGGGAGACTAGTCCGCTAGAACACGCACTCCCCGACCTTGACCGCCACCTCCTCTTAACTCTTGACTGCCACATCATCTTGACCCCAACCCTAGGGTCATCCACTATATGTCATATCACAAGTCTCTCCTTCAAGTCTAGTCAAAGGAGGTCAATGACCAACTGACTAGACTTGAATCCTACCACTATTTCGCCATTTGACTGGACGACAACTCCTAATGGCCTTTCCTCAGCGTTATTGGAAACATTACCTTTTTTGAAAAATGCTTGTCAACCTTTTTAAATGCAAGGTAAGGCACTAGCGATAGTGTATTAGTGCAATGATTTGATTGTTTCATCCATCATAAATGTCGTTTTATGGGCAATCGTCACGTGTCTTACCAACTTCATTCTGATGCGATGTCTAACGCTTGCCTTTTTGTATGAATTTTCAGCGATTCCTCTCCCTAGATCCAATAGTTGTTGTCCATAGGACTATTTTGATCGGACGACTTAGGCTTCAAAGCACTCTCAAAACCCTCATTAAAAACTCTGAGGGTGAGTTTGGTTGAGGGTTATTCTTGATAACCCTGGTTATTCATCGAAGGTTATCAACGAAAACCCTATTTGGTTTAAGTAATCAATGATTCCCAAGCCTACATTTTATTTTTTCTTTTTGATTTTTGACAAAGTAAACCAAGTTGATATTTATCCGTCAACAATCAATAAAATGGCATACTGTCCAAAAGAACTAATAAGATGAAATATTGACCGTAGCATAATCCATCACATTCACAATTAATGTGATT
>JBBMJZ010413100.1:15783751-15794897 GCA_037833815.1 Zingiber zerumbet
TTGCCTCCCACCAATACAAAGGCTGGACCATGGACTGGTCCAGCCTTTGCGGACCAGAGGATCCGATCCCCTTAGACATAAGAGATCAAATACACAGATGACCTAAGTTATCTCGGTTAACCATATCAAAACTATCTCGGGGTACCTACAGGGAGGTATTGAAATGTTATTGGAAAAATCAGTTAAGACATAAACTCATTCATATCAAGCCCATGTTGAGCCTGATATAATTTCATATCAGACCCATATATTAGGTCTAAGATGGACCTGATATGATTCCATATCAAGCCCACAAAGTTATGATTAAGATGATTTTTCTGATAGCATTTCAACACCTTCGAAGAAACTGAAATATGCAATAGACAACACTGTTGAACTCCTTGTAGCCTAAGAAATTCTCAGGACCTGAAATGGATCAAATCTGAGGTCTTTAAGTCCAAAACTAGGTTTTGATCATAACCCACTAATGAACCTAGCGACCTCAGATTGGATCCATTTCGGATCCTGTGAATTTATGATGCTGCAAGGAGTTCAACAGTGTCGTCCATTGCATATTTTGACTTCTCCAGATGTGTTAAAATGATATCGAAAAGCATATGCTAAACTCTAACCCCGTTACACTTGCATGCATGAATGCATCCTAGAGAGAGAGGAAAGAGAAGAGTTGAGGGGGAAGAGAAGAGAGGTTGTGTGGATTTAAGAGAGAAAAAAGAAAAGAAATTACATGCATGGGAAAGAGGAAAGAGAAGAAAGAAATGATGAAGGGGTAGAATGGGAAAAGTAGAAAATTGAGTGTGCTCTTTGGTAAATATCAAAGCATAGTGCGTCTTTTGGTCAATTTGTAAATCTGAGTACGCCCTTTGGTAAATTATTTTTTTTGTACAATTTGTACCTCATAAGCTATCGCTTGGGACAATTAACGTCTCCACGAGTTGATACATACTTATATGAGTATTTTATTTTAATAAGTTTTAAGGTTAAATTCTAATGGATATAAAATATTTCACTGGGTGTCTAATCTCTCTCATACAAAGAATCGCTGTGCTATGATAAAATGTCTCTCGTGATTTAGATGAGTGATATCACCTTTTTACCCATAGCTTGTGGTTAATTAATAAGATTTTTTTATTAATCCAAGTATCTCGTTCTTTGAACCAATTAATTTTGAAGGTGATCGGTTCGATTCATCAGAAGTTTTTCACGGGCCATGAGGGAAAATCTGAGAAGCGCAAATGGATCCTGGCAAATGACCCAATATCACGAATAGTTTGAGTACCACGGGCATGTGATATGTCTTGTGTGAGAATTGAATCCTTCTTGTATGGGATCTCATCTTACCTTTTACCATTGCACCATAGGACACATCAATTAAAGATGATAATTTCCTCTAAATCCGATGGAGAATATCCAATACCTGACTCGAACAAAGAGGGTACGAAGAGATTTTTTTGACCTCATTAAATAATCAGGTACAAGAATTTTGGAATGCGGGTATGGAACGGGTTTGATAAAACCTATCCATGTTCGACTCAAATACCACAATAAATTATCCAAACATGAATACTCAATTTTAGGTTTTCTAGGAAAATATGTCAGCATTACATAAACAATTAGGGATTTCAACTAATCCTTTTAGAAGAACTAGACAGTCTTATTGTGCAAGCCTTAGCTTTTTATTTGGTGGGTAACATCGATGAAGCTACCATGAAAACTATAAACGTATAAGAGGAAGGCAAATTAAATAAATAACCTTAAATATCTGGGCACTAACTTTTACTTGAATTATTTGGGATTAGAAGGGAAAGAAGTCATTATATCTTAATAGTGGTCAAATTGGAAGTTTAGTTTAATATTTTAAATAATTCAATATATATATATATAAAAGTAATAATATTATATTTGAGTGGGTATAAATATTTATTCTTCAACATGTATGAGATGAGAATAGGAATGAATATAATATTCTCTTACAAATGCATTTGGTTGGAAATTTGAAGATTATCAACGAAAACTCTGTTTTATTTAGGTAATCGATGATTCCCGAGTAATGTTCTATATCCGACACGTCAGCAAAAGAGGCATACAACCCGAAATCTAAAAACCTCGAAAAATTGAAATTTTTCTTGATTTCAGAGTTAATAAATTTTTTTAACTAAAAATATCCTCGGATAAAAAAAATGTGAAAAAAGAAAAACATAAAAAATATAAAAACTTAAAAAAAAGGAAAAAGCCATTAAAAAAATAAAACACGTAAAAAAATAAAACATTTATAAAAAAACATAAGAAAACGTAAAAAAATAAAAAAAAACGTAAAAAAAAAATTATGAATACAGTAAAATATTAAATTAGGTTATTCATTAAAACCTTCAAACAAATACGTATTTGTTGCATTACCTAAATTGAACCAAATAACACTTGATTATGTTTTATTCTCTATTATCTTGGTTATGTGATTATCTGATAATCATATAATCAATGTTATACATGATGACTTAAACCAAACACACTCGACCCTTTATTGTCATCCTCAAGTTAATTAATCAGACCTGAATTACAAAATTACACAAGGGACAAAAAGATTGTCAAATTTTGGAGTACATCACTCTCAAATGAGTGTTGTCCTTAGGCTTAATAGTTTAGATTAGATTAGGCTAGATTATCATTCGATTTTGACTAGTTGAATTTCGAAAACTCTACTTCCACCTTTATACACAAAAGGATTAAATAGGCAATAGCTAGTCATTGATTGCCTAAAACACCATAAAATCAAGTCATTTTCCATCTTTTGATCTCCAATCTAATTTGATAGATATTAATGAGAGAATATGCCCTAAACCAAAGTTAGTTCATTTGTCACTGTTTATGTCACTATCTAAATTGCAATTAGATGCTCCCTTTGGAGTGCCTTTATTTTTAATCCCTACATTTACACACTCTGTCTTTGTCAACTTTTCTCAATCAAATCATTCTCTAAATAAATGAAGAAAAACAACTATTTTTCAATGTTTTTTTGAAAATTGGTATCTAATTAGCATTTTAAAACAAAAAATTGGGGAATGGCATGAAACCTCGCGTAAGCTAGCAAACATACAAAATTTGTATAAAACAAAACAAATAGTTTAAGGAAGACAACAAATTAAGTGATTTGGACACCCACAAATTAACAACCATTAAAAAATTTCTTTAAATGTAATTAAATGACAAGTAAAATATCTACTAATTATTTTATGAAAATAATCACTTTCATGCACAATGGACAATTGATTGATACGAATTTTGATCTCTCAGCCATCAGCAACCTTTTGGCCATTTTCCACTTGCTCCTTTATATAATGTAAACCCATAAGAATCTCTCCCATTTTGTGGTAAAAACCAAATAAAAAGACAAATATATATTAAAAAAAAAAGGCAATTATTCCCATTAAAAAAAGGCAATTATCAAAATCACCTTTCAAAGTTTAACAAAAATTTCTTCAGGTGCTTCAGAATGTCCTTTGATATTTCTATTTTTTTTATTAAAATATCTCTTGAATACTAGATGCTTATTTTATTCTTTTAAATTATATTAATAATATATTAAAAGGTATTTTAGAAATTACCCTTTACAAATGTATGAAAATATTTAAATAATATGTTTTTTTTTATAATTCATGTGTTGAAACTTTGCTCGCAGTCCCACGAACTTATTAATTATTCCCATTAGCTTTCCCCTTCCAACCGATTACCTTGAAAAACTCTGGGAAAAGGTTTGAATCAGAATATTATTTATCAAGCAATGTTGATAAAACTCTAATTTTTGCAGGTCATATATGAGTTATTCTCCTTTAATTTCTATCAGTTTGTCGATGATTTCCTAAAGTTTTGAGTCATGGATTATATGTTTCGAACCCAAGGAAAGTTTCTAATCAAACTCGATTATGACCATCACCTTCCTTTCAGTTTTTGTCAGTAATTTTAGCAAAACCATCGTGTAATCCAAATCAATTTTACTTCATTTTTGAAGAGTTTTCAAATCGATTCAAGATCCTTGGTTTGAGTTTTTTAGGCGGTTAATTGTTTATTAATTGATTGATTTATTGTCGTAGGTTTTTAAATTGTAAGTAAAATTTGACAATCCTAGAATTATATTGAATATTTAGTTATGATTATTTGAGTTATGAAAATGTTTTAGAAAAATAATTATTGATTGCGATATTTGATAACATTTGGAGATGATGTTTATAAATTTTAAGTTTAGATTTTTATCCTAAAAAGTTATTGCGATAAATTTAAAAAAAATAATTATTGATTGCAATATTTGAGAATTATAATTGATCTTGGCTGAAAGTGGAGAAGATGATTGGTTGGGGATTGGCTCCGCGGTTGACTGATGAAGACTTCAAGTGGTCTTACAAGACCAAAGGCATTAGTGCCGAGCCGGGAAGGAGTTTCCGGCATTAGTCTTCTGACGCTCAAGTTAGTTTCTGGTATAATGGATAATAGTAAGAATGCTATAGCAAAGAACATGTCGAATAGTAAAGTTGTGCATACCTCGTCTGTAAATAGGAACTCCCCCTTTTATAGTATTGTTATAGTGTCCGCACATGCATTTAAAAGCGTATGCATGTTTTCCAAAGAGTTCTAGGGAAAGACAAGTCAAAAAGTATTCCTGATACATTTCTTTAAGCGAGCACACAAATCTCTGATGTGACAGGATGGAAACTTCTAAAGAACAGTCTGGCTGCTGGACATGCTCCGTTGTTAGTGACAGAAGCCTTCAAAAGGATATGATGAGATACGCCGGTGGATCTCACTGTAGGCCGTCTGACCGCTGACTTGAGGCCGCTTGGCAAGGACGTCCCTGCTCAGTCATACTGAACAAAGCTATCTTTTTTTATCCAGCCTTTCTGTTATCGGAGGGGTTGCCTTTCATTCACCGCTTATGTCGTCCGACCGAGACGAGGGTCCGAGAAATTTATGTCTTGTCTCTTACCACTATCACAGGTTCCCTGCAGTCGGCCGTCTAAACAGCCATGTCTGACCGACCGTGTAGCTCGTTTAACCCACTACACCTGGCCGAAGGACCTGTACTTTGACTATTCTTCTTTAACCTCCACATCTACTGCTCTCTCTTATTTGACCCATCTGAGCCCCTTCTCATCACTTTATCAAAAACTACATCATACTTATATATTGATTTATCTTGTTTTAACCTTTTCTATTTCCAAAATAATAAAGGAATGAATATTTTTAACTACGAAAGTTATTAAAATTTAAATAGTTTTTAATTTTATGAAACAGAGTTAGTTAAAAATATTAATAACAAGATAATAAAACTAATTTTATGAAACGAGAGTTAGTTAAAAATATTAATAACAAGATAATAATTAATGAGTTTGATTATCAATGCACAAAGTCAAGATGTTTTTTATATGCTTTTGAATATATTAAATACTAAATACTTTTATTATATATATTTAAAAAATTAATATTCACATATTTTTATTAATTTATAGTATTAATTATAATAGATGGTTAGCCCAAGTTAATTTTAAATCCTAGCTCCGTCTACTTTATGTTATTGTACTTTCACCATCACTTAATTGAGTAAATCTGTTTCTCTTATATTAGTGGCTTAAATGAGATCTAGATCTAGCCATATTTATGATCCAAAATATAGATACTATCAAATTTTTCCTCTTTTTTTTTAAAAAAATAGTAGGGACAAGGGGAAACTCATTGGGGGCCGTGAATTATTGAATAAATCTTGGACCTTGCCATGTTTTGATACTTTATGGTGAATCCATCAACTTCACTTTTTTTTCACGTGCCTCTTGACATATCTTGGCCTCTACTTTCGGCCTTGTCAAATTTTCAACTTTGTTTTTTTATATCACAAGGCAAATTATGATTATTAGAGAATTTCTTGCTAGCTAGTAAAACGATTAACTAATTGATTGTTTGTTATTGTTCTCTTATTAACAATGCCACCGTTGGTGAAAGGGTTTAATGGGAAAACGAATTATTTCCCTTTTTATTCCAATCAATCTAATCATAATTTTATGTTCATTTTATTTTATGCCATTTCATTTTATGGTAGCAAATGAAACCTAAGCGACGATGTTAGTTACAAAGTCCATCTATGATTTATATTAATTGTCAAATCAAGTCATTATTAATGTTTTTAATTACCGTTGTCAAATGGGGTTAGTTCTAGATATAATTAAATATTGACCCCAACAACAAAAGCCCAAATTAAGAAGGACCGTTAGATTTCTTCAATTAAAGGACAAAATTTAAATTCATATTATTGACTGAATTCTTCTCAGCATGTAATTAACAAATAAATATCAAAATAATACAAAAACAATCTATACGACTTAGATCTACTGCGGCTTGATCGGACGGCTGAAAAGGATGCTTACATAGAAAATCTGGCGGACGAGTGCTCTATGCGGTGGATTTAGGTGATATTTATGGAGCATGATTACCAAATAAAATAGTGATTAAGCTACTTTGGGCGGCTAATTAAAATATAATGATTAGTATAATACAAAGTTAAACAAAGAAGCAAAGGGAGATGTGCATAAATAAAACCGCACCGCAACTGCCTCTCCCACTTCACCCACCACGATGGAGGCAAATTAAAGTGGGGGAGGAGGCATTGGAGCAAGTCACTTGATGGACCACCAACAACGCTCCGTTGACTGCGCCGCCGCCGCCGCTGCCGCTGCCGCCGCAGTCAAGCGCCGCCACCAAGAAGTCCTCCTTGGTAAATACGAGCTCGGATGCCTCCTCGGCCGCGGCACCTTCGCCAAGGTCTACCTCGCTCGGTCCGTCTCCGACGGCGCGACAGTGGCCGTCAAGATCCTCGATAAGGCGGAGATGGTGGCGACGGGCATGGCCAGCAGCGTGCTCACCGAGGTGGCCGCCATGCGCCGCCTCTCCCACCCCAACATCCTCAAGATCCACGAGGTGCTGGCGACGCGGTCGAAGATTTTCCTGGTGATGGAGCACGCGCCCGGCGGCGACCTGCTCTCGCGAATCGCCCGCCGCCGTCTCCCCGAGCACGCCGTCCGGCGCTACTTCCACCAGCTCGTCTCCGCGCTACACTACTGCCACGCTCGCGGCGTCACCCACCGCGACGTGAAGCCTCAGAACCTGCTCCTCGACCGCGACGGCAACCTCAAGGTCTCCGACTTCGGGCTCGCCGCCCTCCCCGATCGACTCCGCGACGGCCGCCTGCACACCGCGTGCGGCACCCCGGCCTACACCGCCCCCGAGGTCGTCCGCCGCAAGGGCTACGATGGAGCTGCCGCCGACGCCTGGTCCTGCGGCGTCATCCTCTTCGTCCTCCTCGCCGGCTCCCTCCCATTCGACGACGCCAACCTCGCCGTCATGTACCGTCGGATTCACCGCCGCGACTACGAGATCCCTCCCGGGATCTCTACCTCGGCGCGCCGCCTCCTCGTCCGCCTCCTCGACCCAAATCCCGACACCAGGATGACCATGGCGGCCCTGATCGACCACCCTTGGCTCAAGCGCTCCCTCAGCTTGGACTCCCAGCTGAACATGCACCCTCTTGCCGCCGACCATGATCACCAACTCGCCCCCGCCATGAACGCCTTCGACATCATCTCCCTCTCCTCCGGCCTCGACCTCTCGCCTCTCTTCGACGACGCCAAGCCCAAGAAGGAGCGGCGCTTCACCTCCACGCACTCCATCGACAAGATCATGGACAGGATCCAGCTCACCGGAAGCAAACTCGGCCTCGTGGTGGAGACCAAGAAGGCGGCGGCGGCGGCGGCGACTGTGGCGGCGCTAGCAGGGGGCTGGGGTCCTACTCTCTCAGTGGAGGTGTCGGAGGTGGCTTCGCAGCTTCTGCTAGTGGAGATGAGACTCGAGCACGACGGCGGCAGCGGCGGCGATGCCGGATTCTGCTGGGAGCACGCGAAAGCAGAGCTCGGAGACATTGTCTTCTCTTGGCACGAAACGGAGCAGATCGTATTCTAGCAACCCTGGAGAAGAAATCATGTTCCAAAGATCCGTTCTAGATTTTCTTGCCTTATTTGATGTTTAATTAGTGTAATGAGAATGCCTTGTTTGTTGTGCTTGGTGTTCATGTTTGTGGCATTGTAGATCGATATTAAATGTAAACAAAATCTATTCGAGTCCGCAGATTATTGAAATTGATCTGAGTTGTTTGGATTTATCAGATCTGTAGGACAAATAGATCATGCAAGACGAGTCAAATAAATAATTTTTATATGAAATTATGCTTATGAATTCGCTACCAACCAAATATATAAATAGTTATTAAAGATCATTATAGTCTATGAATTAAATTTAAAGAATATTATGCTCTTTGTCAAATGTCTCATCTCATATTCTTCTATGTCTATTTCTGGCTAAAGTAGATTTAACCTTTCGATGTAAGTTGTTCCATAGAGATTAATGCGCACCATCCAATCTAAAGAACATTTGGGTGAAAGTGAAATGCATTAAATAATTAACACAGTTTCATTGGTTTAATATCTTAATCTCTCATTGGAGATATTCGCACTCCAAAAGTTAATGAGCATCAATAACTAAATAATAATAAGAGAAAGAGGACAAAAAACTATATAACTCATCATAAGAATACTATTAAAATATTGAAGACATAGTGGATGTCGACCTCAAAAATCCTTGAAAATCCTCTCTCCCATCATCATTATTTACATGTGTCGACATATTATGGGCCAAAATTTATTGGCACCAAGGCGATCTAAGTAAGATCACTTAACCTTGATTAATAAAAGAATGAAGTAAAAAACAATTTTAGTTTTTTTAAAAATATATCAAGTAATATTAAGAGACCATAATTGGTTTTAAAATACTATTTTTTTCAATCCTCTCACTCATTAGAAGATAAGTAAACAAGATAGTATATATATATATATATATTTGTAGCTGTTCCTTTCTATTTTTTTTTACTTTCACCCTCTTATGTTTTTATCATTTCCTCAAGAATAAACACAATGTAAACAAACAACCAAAGTGATATCCAAATGACAATAAACTTAAAAAATGCCAACTTGATCTAGAACTACTTGTTTTAACCCAAGGGACAAGAACTAAAATCGTTTCATATCTTCAGCGTCTGAAGTGACATCAGAGGATAATAAAATAACTTATCACTCAGGTGCTTCAAATAATAAGCTGTCCAAACAGTGAATTATTAAAAAGGACGCAGACAAAAACAATAAGGAGACTCATCGATAGATGACGTGCTAGATACGTATCTTTAGTATTGAGTAAGAGAAAACTTCAGATCTGAAACAAAAGAGCTTCTTCTTATTTTCATTACGCACACCAGAAAAAGGGCAATGGGAACACTAGAGTGAGAATTAGGGAGGAGATTCTTAGCGTAGTCTTTTAATATTTAAGTTAGTATAGTGGCGGAGTAAAATGTAGAGAAAAAATGATCAATAGATATGTGTGTGTAATGTAAAGTGTAAAGATATTTCTTGTAAACCTGGCCAATAGAAAGAATCTTTTTTATATTGTTTTTCATAATTTTCATAATAATAAAGTGACAGGGAATATTTGATATCAAAATATGTCTAGTGATGGAAGATGTACAACTTGAAAAATGTGCAGTCATTCTCCGAGAAATCTTCTGTTACTGGTATATGAATCACTTCTTATAACTTCTGTTATCAATGAGGCAATTAAGAGAATATGCCGTTAGAATGTCGGGTGATGAAAAATGTATAGCGACCCTTCGAGGAATGTTCCATCGCACGTATATGTTATAGTAGCGGAATATTCTCTGATAAATAGTTGCTATTCTTTGATGGGTTGTTACGATTTCCTAACAATGTTGTCTCTTGTAGGCAGTCCAACCGACCTAATAGCCGACCGACTGTATGATGGGAGATTGACAATAGAAATGGGGAACTAAGTCCCTTAAGTACGATCGATTCTTAGATCAACCAGGTTTGTACTGAGAATTGCCTTATATATATAAGTGTGTGTGTGTGTGTGGGGTGGGGGGGGGGGCTGAGCTTCGTAAACTTGATCGACATTGTGACCAATCGACCATATGCTGAGAGATAGGGAGCTATGCCCTGTAAACCTGACCGACGCTTAGGCCAACCGGATATATGCTGAGAAGTAGGAAGTTATGCTCTGTAAACCCGACCGACAATTGGGCCGATCAACCATATGATGAAAGTTGCCTTAGTGTTGCAAGATAGAAAACTATGCCTTCTAAACCTGATCAACCATTGGGGCTAACTGGATATATGCTGAGAGATAGGGAGTTATGCCCTGCAAACCCGACTGATGTTTGGGCCGACCAACCATATGCTGAGAGTTGCCTTAGTACTGCAAGATAGTGAGCTATGTCTGTAAACCCGACTGACCATTGGGGCTGACCAGATTTATTTTGTGTGTCTTGACATTGAGGAGTAGAGCGCTAAAGCTCTTAAGTTTGGTTGGCTCTAAAGCTGATCGGCTCCATACTGAATGCCTTAGCATTGATGTAAGATATCGAAAAATTTAAATAATAAGATTATTTGAGAAATAGCCTTATAGAATTTTTCAGGAATTTTTAGAAATTTTCTGGGAATTTTTCGGAACTCGTACGACGGGTTTGAGGGGATGAATCGGGGGTTCGGAGGAAAGTCTATTTAGGCTACCTCATTTAAAAGAGGAAATGTTTAAATTCTTTATATTTTTCTTTTTCTCCCCCAAACGCCGATCCTTTTCTTCTTCCCCCAACCCATCGCCGATCCCGATTCTCATCTCCTTGCGTCTCCTTCGCCCTCTCTGATCCCATCGACGAATGCCGGTGAATGCAGACGTTAGCCATCCATACGAGGCCTGCCGACGATGATGTAACCCTCGCTGTTGTTGGAGGTGACACTGCTAGCCCAAAGATGTCGCGAGGTATCCTTGCTTCTGATCCAGCCGAAGCCCTTCTCCTCGATTACTCTCTTGATTCATCGTCGATCCTGATGCATTGAGGAGTTGTTTCACCGCGCATCCGATTCCTTGCGATTGGCGACTCTTCTCCCCGTCTCTTAGTGTCGCCGACGGGGAGTTGATCTTGGAGCCTTGATAGGAGGAACACTACAAAAAAAACCA
The DNA here is from genome assembly GCA_037833815.1 of Zingiber zerumbet. Lineage (NCBI taxonomy): Eukaryota > Viridiplantae > Streptophyta > Magnoliopsida > Zingiberales > Zingiberaceae > Zingiber > Zingiber zerumbet. The sequence goes on from JBBMJZ010413100.1 coordinate 15,794,864, forward strand.
GCATTGCCTACGAAATTTTCCGTCGGTATTCCAT
>JBBMJZ010413100.1:15811342-15825227 GCA_037833815.1 Zingiber zerumbet
ATTTCAGTTGCATTTATCCTTCTTGTATTAGGAGACTGCACGCATGATTAGTGCTAGATGTTATTTTCTTTATTATGTATATCAATTATTACCCGCTGAGGAGTTGACTCACCCCCGTGGATATTTACTATTTTCTGGTTGATGCTGTCAGGAGAGTTCCCGTCGCTAGTCCCCTGTAGGTCGTGAGGATGTGTTGTTTCAGACGTTTAGTTCTTATTTTCTTATTGCATTATCTGGACTTGTATTAGTTTATGGATATTGTTGACGAGTTTTATTTGGATTTGTTTTACTACATGCCTGCCTGGACGGCAAAAGAGGTGAGTGGATTTCATTTCGTCGTGATTTGAGCTTTATGAGTGTAGTTAAGTAGGGTTGCTTTTGAGTCTCCTTATCATTGTTTTGGTTTGATTACTATTAAACTGCGTGGATGATTGTGTGATATATATTTTAGTATTGTTATTGTTCTGGTCGTGTTGGCCAATGTATATGTGGCCCTGGGGGCGATGTAGAAAGTTTCAGATTATCCGCCGTACAGGGGAGATGCTGCCAAAATTTGTTCGGACAAGGACTCCTCTAGGGCGTGACAATCCTGGGGAAGGCAAAAATCCACTGGCCAGGGTTGGAAAGACCTAGTGAGTAACGACACGACCGAGAGTCGTCGGTCGACGACATAAGGGGCCGCCGGTTGGGCCGCCAAGTTGGGCCGCCTAACGGACCGAGGGGCCGCCAAATGGGCCGCTAGTTGGGCCGCCCAAGGGGCCGAGGGGCCAGGTCGTTACATTAGGTTAAGGGGAAGGATATTTATTATAGTAATTTTTAAATTCTAGGAAAATTATTTACATATATTTTCTAAAAAATTTCATTTCTCTTGTGTTGTAAAAATTAGTTTACCTTTAGTCTAGATCAAACCCATAGAAAGTATGATTGTATAGATCTAGAAAACGAGCATCTCACAAACACACTAGGTCTACCTTGATCGTGTATTCAAGAACATAGAATGACATGAGATGCATAAGCCTTTTACCTGTATTTCAGATGTTTATATTAGTGCATCAAAATAAGTCTAGGCTATAAATATAACAATACATTGATTAAGTTAAGTAGTACTTTTTCAGTAAATTTCTAACTAGACATTATTACTTAACTTAACTAACTAAGTAAATATTGCTATCTTCTGATAGTTAGTTACTAACTAATGGTTAGATATTTAAGGATAATTTTTAGATGAATATTATTATTTTAATTTTTTCAGTAAATTTTTAACTAGACATTATTACTTAACTTAACTAACTAAGTGAATATTGCTATCTTATGATAGTTAGTTACTAACTAATGGTTAGATATTTAAGGATAATTTTTAGATGAATATTATTATTTTAATATCAGATTAAGGGGGAGGATTTTCTTGGACAACTTAAAAATATTTTAAAAATATTTTAAAAATCTTTGTTAGAAATTTTTTCTTTAAAATTATTTTAAAAATCTTGCTTAAAAAATTTTCTTTAAAATTACTTTGACAATCTTGCTTAGATTCTTTTTTTAAAAAATTACTTCACAATTTTTCTTAGGATTTTTTTTTTAAAATTACTTTAAAATTTTTTATTATGAAAATTTTTCTTTAAAATTACTTTGAAAATCTTTCTTAGAAATTTTCCTTTAAACTTACTATGAAAATCTTTACTTAAAAAATTATTAGAAAATATTTACTAAGAATATCTTTACTTTGCAAATATTTACTTAGAATTTTTTTTTCTTACAATTATTTTTGAACATTCTTACTTTAAAATTTTTTAAAAAAGGTTTACTTTGAAAATTTTGAAAACATTACTTAGGAAATATTGAAGAAGTTTACTTTGAAAATTCTTTGATAAAACCTTACTTGGAACATAATTTTGACAAAGCTTTACTTAGAAAATACTCTTAAAATATATTTGCAATTTTTTTTTACTAAACTAAACTTTTGTTCAAACCACTCTCTAAGTCTGATACACACAAAGTATTTACTTTCAGTTATATTTCTTCATTAATGTCTGACATTACTTATCACATCTATGCTTATCTTTCTTTTAACTTAGTTTTTTTTATGAATGCCAAAGGGAGAGAGTAAGAGTTAATGTAGAAAAAGAACAAATAAACTTGATCAAGAAAATTAAATTCAAAACTAAGATCATTTATTTGCATTTTACATATCATCTTTTAATAGTATTTTTTTTAACTTTAATTCAGGTTATCATTGCATCAAAAGGGAAGTATTGTTGGTGCAATTTGCACTAATAATCTAACTTAGGTTTTGATGAATGACAAGTGGATTAAAGTTAGAGTGTTTGTGATCTAATTGCTTTACCAAGTGTGCTAGAGTCGACGAGTCTAGAGGACCTAACACCAGGCTAAAATTCAGTTAAGTCTGTAGGACCCGATAGTTGGTACGAAGTCTAGATATGACAAAGAGTAATCCGATATCTGGTGGAAAGTCAGGTTAGGTCTGCAAGACCTAACAACAGACCGACATCCAATTGGGTTTATAGACCTGACAATTGGAGGGAAGATCTGGTGGGTCAAAAGTATGTCAAGCGACTGTAGTTGGTAAATAAAAGGTAAGCTACTGAAGGAGAGATCAAGTGAGGATGCATTCCTAGTTGAGGGAATAGTAGGCGTTTGTCCAGCTTAGGTTCATTTGGGAAACCTAAGCTGAGACCATGACTAGATCCTGGTCTCAGGGAGATAGGATCTAATTAATACTACTATCTTATTGTGCTAAATTATTTTATAAGATAAATATATTTTGGTTACCTGGACTCACTTTTTTTTATAGGAAAATGAAGTGTGAAAAAGTGGTGTTGGGGCCCCCTGACTCTAGGCGCACAGAGTTGATCTAGGCGCTCGGACTAGCTTCGCTCGGATGGATGCTTGGCCAAGCACCCGGGCGGTTTGAGTGCTTGGAGTTGGTCCAAGCACCTGGACTAGAAAATTCATCCAGAAGCTAAGTTGGAGCGCGACGACTGGCCAAACCCATGTCAATGGTCTAGGCACTCGGAAGATTCGGGTGCCCCTGGAGGTGGATTAACTTCGAGGATGAAGTTTCGACGAGAGCTCGCCACCTCATCATAGTCCAGGATCTTGGGAGGGGATCTAGGCACCCGAATGGGGATATAAAAGTAGCCTCTGACCATCATCTTTGGAACATCAAGTGCTATAACTTTGATTCCTGCGCGATGCTAAAAAAAAACTCCTACGAAGCTATAACTCTCGTTCGACAACCGGTAATCAAGTTCTCCTTACTTTCTTTATTATCGGTAATCTTTTTTTAGCTCACTTGTACTTCATTGTTATATTATTCAAACTATTAGTAGATTGCCCAATGAAAGCACTCAATGAGTGCGAGTCTTTGAGTAGGAGTCATCGAATGCTCCAAACCAAGTAAAAAATTACTTGTGTTAGCGCGTGCTTGTCTTTTTCTTTCTCGCTTCTTTCTCCTTAACTTTTTATCCACTGCGTATTCTCAACTTTCGAAAAAGCAACGATTGTTATTCACCCCCTCTAACATCTTTACGATCCAACAAGATTAGAAGCTTCATAATTGATTGACATGACTCACCAATCAATTAGGTATTTAAAAAAGAGTCATTATGCATGTATTTGAATGATCATCTGACATGACAATCAATTAAGGGTAAGCCTAATCAATTAGGAGGTGTCAAAGTAATCTTAGAAAAGGGGTTTCATGAAGACGTGAAGCAATAACTATTCACCTGGTTCTTGGTGATTCTAGAATGAACTATTGCTGTATTTTTGATTCAACAAGAGGCATTTTAGAGCAACAAGAGATCAAGAGCAAAGTGCTTATTGTATTTGTATTTACTTCCTTGTTCTTATTGTATTCTCATGTTCTCTTTTGGTATTCTCATGTTTGAGCTTATACAAGGCTTCTTCACCTTTGGGAAGGAGTTTTTCATAGTGTATTTATAAGAGTGAAGATCAGACCCTTGAATTAATCACCTCAAGGAGGTGGATACCAAGTAAAATGAAGGTGTTAACAGTGTTTTCAAGTTTTCCACGACAAATCAAGTTCAAAAAAGAGATTGAAGCTATTCATCCCCTCTAGTTCTCTATATGTCCCAACTGTAGGGTGAATGTTGTCGAGAGGAGGAGGAGGAGGGGGGGGGGGGGGGGGGTGAATCTTGATCCTTTCTTTTTGTCATTCTTTTGTTTGTTCTATCAAAGTCGTTAGTAGCATTAGAATATAAAATAAAGCAAGAAAGAAAGACATTCAGGATTTTACTTGATTCCCAACCCCCTAGGGTCAGTACATCCAAGGCCTACATACTCAGAGTGAGTCCATTAGTGGTCTCCTTCCCAGAATCTTTCTAGAGGCAGAGAAACCTATCTTACAGTTTGAGTACAAGAAAAGGATATAATAGAATATGCACAACTTGTAAATAAAACAAACAAACTCGTAATCGCAATCTGGAAGCTCCTGAGTGTCGCACACCCCTCTTGGACCTTCCTCAGTTATACAAGTAGAGTTTCATCATTTCTTCCTTGAGCACAAAGAGTATGAGAAGTAGAGAATTGATGTTAAACGTAGAGCCTTCGTCTCTTGATATAGAATTGGATTAGATCCTTATTTGGATCAACTCTTATTTGGATGAAGACATATCTAGATGAAGTCATATCTGGACCAAGCCTTATCTCTATCCATATCATTTGGTTTTATCCTTATCCTCATCCAAATCATAAAGATGAACAAGATCTTTTGCCACATCATCTTCCATGTCAATATTTTTAACATCTCAGCAATCTGGACAAAACCCAATTGGTCTGTTGAACTATTGGTTTGGTCTACTAAATCGATTTGGGTAGTCAAGTCTAGTTCACCTATTTTCATTTGTTTGCTCTTTGTTTTACTTCTAGCTCCAGGTTCCTACAAAACAACCATACAAAATATAAACAAGCAACCTAGCCTATATCTGTAAGTCTACCTGACCTACTATGCTTACCTTTTACTTAGAGGTGCCTCCTCTAAGTCTATCACTTAAGGGTCAATCTCTTAGAATCAACCCACACTCTTATAAGTCTACCTTATCTACTAGACTTACCTTTTTCTTGAAGGTCATTCATTCAAGTCTATCACCTAAGGGTCAATCTCTTAGGATCAAGCCGCACTCTTGTAAGTCTACCCGACTTACTAGGCTTCATGCTTGGAATGCATCCAAGAATTTACCACCTAAGGCTTACTCCTTAGGATCTCTACTACCTAGCTTCACTCACTAGGACTTTCATCGCCTTCATCGCTTGACTTCACTCACAAAGAATTTTACCACCTAGCTTCATTCACTATGACATAGCTTCACTCACTAGGGTTTTCATCTTCTGGCTACACTCACTAGAGCCTACCTTCATTCACTAGGACTTTCACCTCCTGGCTTCACTTACCAAAGCCTAGCTTCATTCACTAGAACTTTCTCCCTTGCCTAACTTTTAGTTAGGACTTCCTCTATTAGTCATCTAGTCCTAATTAGACTTCTCCTTACTAGTCATCTGTTCAACTTTGACCTAACTAGACTTCACTCACTTTCAAATATCAAGTCATATTTGGATCAACCCTTGGTCAATTTGACCATATTTTGATATATTGTCAAACATCGAAACCCTAGATGTTGATTGTGTTGGTCTTGGTAGGCCGGTTAGAGGAGAGTGAATAGCTTTCCCAAAGAGTTAAAATTTTCTATTGCTATCAACTTAGCATGACACATAGTTAATTAAAAATAATAAAAAGCATGAATTAAAGAAGAAAGAGACACAAAAAAATTTACTTGGTTTGCAACTGGGGAGGTTGCTAATACAAGGTAGTGGAAGCTCCAATAAGAAATCTCCTTCCAAGCAGGTGGAGTGTACAAGCGTTGAAAGCACAAACTGATAAAAATAGAATGTGAAATACAAGTATAAGTTTGTTATATAAACTTCGAGAATAAGACTCTATTTATAGCCCATTGGTCAAAGTTAGTCATTGGCCGATGTGGCAGCTCCCGGGAATTGGACCCTGTCAGGGTTCCTGGACTTGGTCGCCCCAATCCACTCTACAATGATTTATTTTCAATACGTCTTCACTTCCAAGGTTCTTGGACTCGATCTGGGTGTCTGGAGTCGGTTAACATGGACTTCGTGATGATCTTCTTTGACAATGGCTCACTGATGTGGCTCAAAGGAATCCGGGTTCCTAGACTAGGTCTAGACGCCTAGATTATGAGTGTCTAGTGTAAGTACCCTGTGTTGGTTTTGATGTGATCAACCGAGTTAAGTTAAGCTCTTCTCTTTTTGATACCTTATGTCTAAGTGTGTAGGGACTTAGGAATACAAGAAGTCGAGTGGAAGACACAACAAGTAAGAAGGATGGCACAGGAAGCTAGTCAATGAGCTCGGTGCATCCAAGAGATGAGAAGCTGGGGAGGAAGATTGCTCAAGTTGAATACCGGAGTTGGGTTCGGGTGGCTCGACTCTGGAAGGCCAGAGAATCACTCAAGCAACCAAATGAAAAATAGGTCAACATGGAAATTGACTGAGTATAGGTGCTTTGACCAAGTCTAGGTGCCCAGACTCTAGGCGCTTAGACCAAGTCCAGGCACCTGGACTCTAGGTGCTGAGCATGGTCTAGGTTTCTGAATTCCTTTGGGCCATATTAGCGAGCAATTATCGAAGAGGATTAGCATTGAGTCCATGTCAGCCGACTCCAGGTGCCTAGATTGGGTCTAGGCACCCGGGAAGACGATAATCTTTGGAAAAGAAGCTATTATGGAGTGGATCGAGTCAACCACATTCAAGTGACTAGACTGGGGCCAGATGCTCGGGAGGTGCCACGTAAGCTAATTGCTAACTTCGATCAATGGAGCATAAATAGAGCTCTGGTCCTCAAAGTTTAATATAACAAACTTATACTTTCATTTCACATTCTATTTTTTTTTCATTATGTGCTTTGAACACTTGTAAATAAGCTACTCTGCTTTCTTCGAAGGAGATTTCTTATTGGAGCTTCCACTGCCTTAGATTAGCAATCTCCTCGGTTGTAAGTCATGCAAATTCACTGTGCCTCTTTCTTCTTTAATTCATGTTTTTTTTTATTATTTTTAATTAATTGTGTGTCCTTTCTAAGTTGATAGCAAAAGAAAAATTATAACTCTTTGTCCAAGCTATTCATCCCCTTCTAGTTGATCTATTAGGACCAACATTGGGATTTAATCTAGGTGCTTGGATACAATCAATTCAGTGTAGGTCCCTTGCGGTCGGTAAAAGGGGGTGAATTGCTTGAAAATGAAAACACAAACCTTTCTCGATCTTATAGATTAATTAACACAACCACTTGTACAAAAAAAGAAATAAGAAGCAACTAATTACTTCGTCTGTAATTAGAGGATTGCTAATCTAAGGAAAGTAAAGCTCACTATGACGATCTACTTTGGGCGGAGTAGCCTCTTACAATGTTGATAGCCCACACAATAAGTACAAGTGTTATTTTTTAACTACTGAAATTAGGGCTATATTATATATCTAATTTGGACACATGAAAGGGCTCTGGGTGTCTGGGCATGTATAAAAGTTTATCCATGTCACAATGGATCGTGATAGCTTGACAAGTGATAAGTTTTGTGGTCCGGACACCCAGACTGGGCTGAACCAACCCTCGACTAGGGCATGAGTTCAGGGTGCCTTGGCTAGCCCCGAGGGTCTGAGCGCTCAGACCAGGTCCAGGCGCTCAGAGTTCAGGCTCCCGAAATAGCTTTGGGCTCCCGGACTAGAGTCATCTCCACTTTAACTTTTTATCCGGGTCTTCTGCTCTGGCTCTGCCGCCTCGGTGATCTTGGCCATTTAGAATAGGGCTCACCTGAACCCATTTTCCAACCTTTTCAAGCAACCTTTGGCTCCATCTTCTCGTCTCTTGGAACCATCGCGCGTTTTCTTCTCATCCACCAGCATACTCTTTTGCAGTGCCTCGTCCCTCGGACTCACCGAGCCTGTTCGCTCTCTTCCATGCCATCCTTCTCGCTAGCTGCGTCTTTCGCTTGACCTCATGTGCTCCTAAGTTCCTGCACACTTAGCCACAAGGACCAAACTACAACAGGACCTAAATTGACTTGACTAATCACATCAAAACTGTCATGGGGTACTTACAATCTCTCCTTTTTTGATGTGAGTAAACCAAGTTAAGTTAGGGTAAATAGAAAATAAATAATAGTAAAAATAACAAGTATATGATTTGAAATTAAAAAAATATGTAAAAATCAAAATGTACCCTCCCCTTAGACTTAACCTCTAATTCTCGCCATTTGATCACATTAAAAATAGAGGTATGCTATGAAAATAACTCGAAGTAAATTTAAAATAAAGTCTATGGGATAAAATTACAATGACTATCAACCAAAAAACCTCTAATTTAAAATTTTGAATTTTTACAATTGACAAACCCTTTTTGGAAAGAATAATTTGAAAAAATATTTTTAATTGTGGGGAAATTATGAAAATTTTTATAATGGTTAACAACCATATCCAAATCAGAGATAAAATTTTCACAAACAATTATAATTAATTTAAGCAGTAATAAATTTTTTCTACATAAAGACATGTTTTCTTCAAAATTTTTTTAAAATAGTTTTTAAGCTCGAAAAATCTTGAAAAAAAATTTCTAAATATGTAATATAGTAAGTTGCTTTGCAAAAAATAAATAAATAAATTTTCAAAAAATAACTTTTCAAGAATTTTTAATATTAAAAATTTATATTTGGATAAATAATTCATAGAAAATTCACCAATAGTCACAAAATTTTAGAATTTTTTTTTAGATAGAGAAAATGATAAGGTTTTAAAGAAAAATAAAATTTTTAAAGATAATCCTAAGAAATATTTTTAAAATGAAAAATATGATTTTTTTTAAAATTCATAAAAAATAATATAATGAATATAAAATTCTAGAAATTTTTCCACAGGTAAGAGATGAATCATCTTTCTTAGAAAAATTACTATCTACTTAATTTTGAACAGAATTTAAAAAAAAACAATTTATTTAGATTGTTGGTTAATTTTAAGCAAAATTAAATCAATTTAAAGGTGATATATGCATAAAAATTTAATCTAAGCATAATTTTGGAACCCAAAATAGATTCCTTCCTACAGGACTAATGAAAAATTTTCTAGGAACATATTTAAGTGACAATTTTCTTATTTGACCCTTGTGGTATCAAAATTATCAATTTAATCCTTGATATTTTTTAAATTTTGAAATAACAACATTTGAACATGCAGAATTCTTTAGATTCTCTATTTCTACTTTTAATTTTTTATTTTCTATTTTTAGTTTATGAAATCTTTCAATCGATAAGATATTGCTAAGGTTCCTTTTAACTCATTATTTTCTTTTAATAAATTTTATTTTCTAATTTATAGGAAATTTTAGACAAGATTTTTATAAACTTGTACAATTTGTCAGGAGACAGAGACTGACTTACCTCGTTAATCCCTTTATCTGAAGCTCCCCTTGTAGTGATGCTTCCTTCTGATGTTCCTCTCCCTTCTTCGATGCTTTCGATGCTCATCTCAGATGAGCTAACTTTGTCTTTTTCTTGGTCACTTGCCATCAGCGCAAGTCCGGTGTGGGCTTCGATCTCCGACTTTAACGATGTTTTATCCCATGTCACTTTTAAGTTTTTGTGCTTTGTCTGGGTCAACTTCTTGTACTTCTCCTTGTTCTTTAATTTTAGACAATTGTCTTTGACATACCCTTCTTCATTGCATTGGTAGAATTTTACTTTTCTTCTCCTTTTCTTGGTCTGCACTTGATTGAATTTATTATTTTTAACAAAAATTTTGAACTTTCTTACCATAAACACCATTTTGTCATCATCGAGAAACATTTCGGATTCTAGTTCATCAATGTTTTCCTTTAAGACAATGTTATGCTTCAACTCCTTCTTTAGATCTACGCATCTAGACTCATGAATTTTAAAAGTAAAAAATAACTCTTCTAAATTACTTACCTTTAAATCTCTAGAGATGTAATATGCATCTACTAGACTTGACTATTCAGGAGTTCTAGGGAAAGCGTTAAGTTCATACCTTAGCGAATCTCAGTTGGTTACCTTTTCTCTGAGATTCATGAGTTCAGTGACTAGTTCTTTAAGCTTGGCATGCAATTAGGGAACTGTTTAATCCTTCTTGAGTTGCAGATTTGTCAGTTGATTTTGAAGAAGATCTCTTCTTGCGAGCTTGGCTTTGGAAGTTCCTTCGTGAAGCTCCAGGAATTTTTCTTAGAAATCCTTTGCAGACTTGTAGACTTTCATTTGGTTTACCTCTTATGGTGGCAGTGCGCTTAGTAGATGAAACTCTACTTTTCCCTCACCACAAATTTAGCTTATTCCTTTTTCGTCCAATGGTCTTCTTTATTTAGCTCAACGTTGCTATCGGTAGGTACTACAAAACTATTTTTCAAGATTAGAAATATATCAAAGTTAGTTTTAAAATATACCTCCATTTTCTTCTTCTAGTGTGCGAAGTCTCCCTTGAACTTTAATAGGTAGATGCTTGTTCTAACCATCATCTTTTATACTTTGGTCGACAATTAGTTCTTCTAAAGCTGTTCGACTTTGATACCACTTGTAGGTCCCTTGTGGTCAGTAAGAGGGGGTGAATTGTTTGAAAATGAAAATGCAAACCTTTCTCGATCTTATAACTTAATTAACACAACCACTTGTAAAAAAAAAGAAATAAGAAGCAAGTTAATTAAAAGACAGAGGCATAGAAATTTACTTGGTTTGTAATTAGAGAATTGCTAATCCAAGGCAAGTAAAGCTCATTATGATGATCTCCTTTGGGCAGAGTAGCATCTTACAACATTGACAGCTCACACAGTAGCAGAATAGACAAAGAACTCATTTACAAGTGTTGTTTCTGAACTATTGAAATTAGGGTTGTATTTATAGACCTGATCTGGGTGCCTGGAAGGGCTCCGGGCACTTGGGCGTGGATAAAAGTTTATTCTCATCATAGCAAATTGTGGCAGCTCGGAAAGTGATACGTTTGGTGGTTTGGGCACTTGGACTAGGTCGAGGCGCCTAGACCGGGCTGAAGCAGCCCTCGACCAGGGTGCGAGCTTGGGTTCCCTGGCTAGCCCTAGGGGTTCAGGTGCTCGGACTCTGGGTGCCTAGACTAGAGTCAACTCCATATTGACCTTTTTTTAGGGTTTTCCACTTCAGCTCCACTCGCCTGGGTGATCTAGACCATCAAGAATAGAGCTCACCCGAACCCATTTTCTGGCCTTCTCGAGAAGCCTTCAGCTCCGACTTCTCATCCCTCAGAACTGCTATGCATTTCCTTCTCATCCGCCAGCGTACTCTTCTGCAGGTCCTCATCCCTTGGACTCACCAAACTTGTCGGCTCTCTTTCGTGTCGTCCTTCTTGCTAGCTATATCTTTTGCTCGACCTCTTATGCTCCTAAGTTCTTGCATACTTAGACACAAGGATCAAACCACCACAAGACCTAACTTGACTTAACTAATCACATCAAAACTACCAGGGGATACTAAGAGAAAGAGAAAGAGAAGTAGATAAGAGGGTTGAGAATTGTTGTAAGAAAATTGGTCAAGGGAGATGTTAAAGGAGTTTAGTTTCATTGTGATGCTAATTAATGCCCTATGGATTTCCCATTTCCTACCCTCTATCCTTATGTATAAGTAGGAAATATAATTAAATACCAATACTCCCCCACAATGGTCATATCAAAGTATTATCCCTACTGCTATCCGATGTTACTAAGAAGTCAAGGTAACCTAGGAAGTAAGTAACCTATGAAGTCTGGTTAATGGGATACCCTTTATCACTAAGAGCCCCCAACAATACAATCACTAGATTATACATGCCACTTATTAACACAGGATTAGAGATAATTCATTAAGCCTAATTAGACATTTCTAATAAAGAATTGCTCTCCCTTTGAAGGAGGCAACCTCAAAACATCCATTTAAAGGGATACCTCCCTATCACGGGACTCCCATGGTTATACGTGTTGGTGCAGTTAAGTACCAATGGTCAAACTTATATTTTGATGAATAACAAATGGTTTAAATTTAGATGTTGTGTGATCTAGTTTTGTTACTGAGTGTGCAGGAATTGACGAGTCCAGAGGACTTGACACCAGGCTGAAGCCTAGTTAGGTCTATAGACTTGATAACTGGTATGAAGTCTAGATAGGTTAAGGTGTTACCTGATATCTGGCAGGAAGTCCAGCTAGGTCTGTGAGACCTGACAACTGGCTGAAGTCTAGTTGGGTTTAAGAATTTAAACTATGGCAGGAAGACCTGATAGGGCAAGAAGCAAGTCAATTAATTGTAAATGGTAAGTGAAGGCAATTTGCTTGAGGAGAGTGATCTAGTGAGGATGAGTCCCAGTGGGACTATAGACGCTGGTCCAGTTTAGGACAATTTTAGAAACTTAAACTGAGATCATGACTAAATGTTGGTCTTAAAAAGATAAAATCTGATTAATAATCCCTTATATTTTATTGTGCTAACTCCAACTCTGTTTTACAAATTTTATTATTTTTTCTGTGCACTAATATGCCTCTGTAGGAGTTAGAAGCTTGGATACTATTCACCCGAGGCACCTTGGATTGGTTTGGGGGTGTCTCAGAGCAACTGGCTGAAGCCTTTGCATTGGAGTCGCGGAGGTGCCTCAGTGGTAAGGAGGTGCCTTAGTGTTGCAAGCACAGAGGCACCTTAATGGTAAGGAGGTGCCTCAGTGTTGGAGGTGCGGAAGCTCCTCAAGAGGAAGAAGGCGCCTCCCTGTGAGGATAAGAATTACGGCCGTGAAGGATAGAGCCTTGGCAAACTAAGGTGCTTCCAGTGGGAAGGAGGTGCATCTGTACGGATAAGAGCCGCTGTCTTCGATGAAGATCAGATCAATCTGAGGCGCCTCCAAGGAAAGGAGGCACCTTAGATCATTTATAAAAGAAGCTGCCAAACAGTGCATTAAAGACAACTCATTCCCGAGCTACTATAACTCTTCTGCTACTCCAAACACGCCATACTACTACTATGCTACTATTTCGAGACATCCGATTACTGCCGATAAATCGACATCAGTACACGAGCTCTAAACTTCGACAATCCAGTGTTGATAAATTTTAATTAAAGTCATTTACATTGTTATTATTCAAAAGGCAGTGTAGGTTGTTACACTGTTCTTTATTTCTGTACTCGATTCACTCTTCTGGCTGTTCCAGAAGAGTTTTTTAGTAGATTGTCCATCGATACGGTCCGAGAGATCGTAGGTCTTGGAGTAAGAGTCGACGAATGCTCCGAACTAAGTAAACTGCTCATGTTCGTTTTTTTCTATATTCGTTCTTACTTATAATTCCACTGTGCACTCATATTCTTTTTAGTTTTGAAAAAGATAAATATTTTTAAAATACACGTGATTCACCCCTCCCCCCTGTCACATTCCTCGATCCTACAAGAACCGTCGGTTCACCACGGTTCACTACGGTTCAAGATTATTATATTAAAAAAATTTAAACTTAAAATTAATTTAAGAAAAATGCTTGCACTTATTTAAGTTGCCTACATATTCTCTTAGGATATAAGGGAATCAAAGTTCACGTAGTTCTTTTATATTTTTTATCCTTTTACATTAGGAAGTGAATTTGTTATTCACTTCCATTTCCTGTTCCTATTGTATTGGTTTATTCGGTATCAAATTCTTCGACTTTGTCATTAGAAAGTTTTATTCCTTGGATTATTTTCTCTGCTTTGGTCTAATTGTCGAGTAATTCTTGAGCTTCCAATGAGTCGGGAGACAAGGTCGATCGTCATTTATCTAATATGTTATCGTCGGCATTGAATGTCTA
>JBBMJZ010413100.1:15866526-15876620 GCA_037833815.1 Zingiber zerumbet
TCTTTCGTTTAGTAAAAATACCAAACGACCTCCAAAAATTGCATAAAAATACTCTAAAAATTTCTAAAAATCCCTAGAATATTTCTAAAGCATTTCTAGATTTTTATAAGGACTTTTTAGGACTCCAAATCATGAAATTTGGGGTGTTACACTTGACTCAACTCAAGCTTAGTCAATCCTGGTCAAACTTGACCTAGGGAAATTTCCCCAACATGGAGGACGTATAAAAAAAGCGCATAGATGAAGGGGGAGTCATAATGGAAGAAAGCAACAGTGAGGAGGACGAAACTAACTTCAAATCTGATCTGATAAGTGAGGTATGTTTACTACCTCTAAATGAGTTATATATAGGCATAAAATTAATGTCTAGATCTTTATATAATTTTTTTAAAAAAAAATTGATAAAGGAAATTTTAGAATTAAAAATAAATTTAGCATATTCATGTCTATTAGAAATATATAAAAAATTAAAAATTAAAAATGAAACTATGGAGGATCAAATTGAGAATTTGGAAAATAATTTTACATATTTTAATTCAAATATTTAAATAAATTATAAAGTCCTAAATTATACTTTAAATTTAATAAGGGTTAGATTAAAAAGGTATCATGAAAATATATTCTAAAGATATTCTTTATTAATTCATTAGGTAATTTTTTTTATCCTTAAATCATACTTAGGTTAAATAAATGATTATACATGTATTTTTATTTTGTTGGCAAAATTAATTTCATATACTTAATTTTCATATATTTTGCTAAACTTTTTCTTTATATTGCAACAATAAATAATCTATTCATATAAAAATATTTGGGATTTTTCATTGAATAAATAATTCCCTTTTAATTCTTGATTGAAAAATTATAATTTAAAATTTAAAATTTTTCAGACACTTATTTTGTAAAATCTGTTTTTTCATATAACTATCATTACATTTTGATCACTTTTAAAAATCAGCCAAATTTTTAAGATAAAAAATTATTTTTAAATATTCTTGTTCAAAAATAAATATTATTTACTTAGAATATTTTTCGTGCGAGTTTTACTCAGAATTTTTTATTATTTTTTTTGGAAATAGAAAAGTTGATTCTCTGTCTAGAATTTTTTTTCTAAATTTTCTAGTATTTAATTAAATTACTATGAATTATTTATCGAAAAACTAATTTTTAAGTATAAAAATTCAGGAAAATAGATTTTTAAAAATTTTAATTGTTGTGCTGTTATTTATTCGGTCTTTTGTACATAAAAAACTATGAAAGATTTTTTTTTTTTTTATGAAAACCTACTTTTTTATATTTATTTTGTAAAAATTATATCTCTGTATAAAACAAATTATTTCAGTTAAAATGTTTAGATATTTTTCTTGAAATTTTTTATTTGAATTCATAGCCTGTTGAACATTGTGGAAAATTTTTAAAATTTTCAAAGTCTTAAACTATTTTTTTAATTAATTTGGATAAATATTAATAATCTTAGAAATTCAGCTTTTAATAAAAAATTACTTTTTAAAAATTTCTTAATATTGGTATCTGCTTCTTTGACTCCTTATAAATTTCAAATTTATATTTCTCTACTTCTCATATTTTTTCTAATTTTATTTTGATATGATTAAAGGGGAGAATGAGAGATGAAAACTTAAGTCTAGGATAACGTTATAATTATAATTTGTAAAATTTCAGTTTTAATTTTCAATTTATTAATTATATGTTTTTTTAATATTTTTTCTAACTCTAGCTCGGATTGATGTACATCATAAAGGAGGAGATTGTAAATACCTCAAGATAATTTTGATGTGGTCAACCGAGTTAAGTCTTATGTGTGTTTGATGTATTGTGTCTAAGTGTGCAATAACTTAGGAGCACAAAAAGTCAAGTAAAAGACGTAACTATCGAGAAGGATAACTGACTAAGTACGCCCGATGAAAGAGTACGCTGATGGACGAGAAGCACATAACGTTTCTGAGGGACGAGAAGCCGAAGCGAAAGATTATTCGAGGAGAAGGGCGAAAGATGGGATCAAGTGAGCCCAATTCCGGATAGTTGAAATCACCCAAGCGAATGGAGCTGGTATGAAGGAGAAATCTAATGGCCAACTTGGTGTTAATTGTCCAGGTCCCTATACCAAGTCCTGACGCCTAGACTGTACGGGTGTCCATACCCCCTGGGCACCCAGGGGTGCCGCCTCGACACATTATTGAGCGAGGACACGTCGGCCGCGTCTGGGCAGCCGGACCGGTCCAGGCACCCAGACGAAGATAAGTTTTATCCGCTAGCCGTTTGTGAGTCGTTGTCGACGTGGATAAAGTTTTATCCACATCCAGGTGTCTGGATATCTTCCAGACGCCCAGAATTACCATATCAACAAACGATTAAATTTGACCAAAAAATTATAAATAGAATTCTGGTCACAATAGTTCAGAATAATACTAGTAAATAATTTATTTTCTGTTATACTATGTAATTTGGTCTTTAAATTACTCTAGAAGACTTCTATGCCCGATAGAGTTTCAATAGTAAACTTTTAACACTTTGGAACTTGTAAACTAAGTAAAAAATATATACCATTTCTTGTTTTTTCTTTTTAATTAATTTCTTTTTAAACAAGTGGGTCTTAATTTACTTCGAAAAATTGAGAAAAATTTGTTTTTTATTTTTAAGGTAATTTATTCCCTTTCCCAGCCGCACGGATCCTTAAAAATTAATTTTCTTCCCAATGGAAAAATTAATTAGTGTTTTCCAGTACGATTATTAAAATATTATAAAGAACAAAAAAGCTTTACTTACGGATTTCATAAAGCTTTACACGGATTTCGTAAAATATTATAAAGTCAAGTGTTCCGTGTTCCGTGTTCCGTGTTCCATGTCAAACACTTGACTTTACTTACGGATTTCATATCTGCGTTGACCCATAAATATTAAAATAAGTCGATAATTGCATATTACCAAACAAAAGTATGATAATTATTTGTTCTAATAATTACTTTAGATAAATAAAAAAAATTAAAAAACTACAGAACAAATTGACTACTTCAGTGTTATTATAATAGCTATGACGTAGCCCCTGAAATAATTTTGACAATATAAATACATTTCGGCAATACATTTAGACCGAACTCATTATACTTATTGACTGCCCCCAAATTGCATCTACGTCTGTTGATTTTTATCTCCTTGGGATACTATAGTATCATGGTTAAAATATAGGATATTACTATATAAAATATTGGGATAGAAATTTGATGTATCTGAGTATATATTTTTTTTTTTTTTTATGTTTTGACCATTTATACCAATGGCTAGTAATTATCTATGATTTATCTTCTTTATATTAGTCTAGGGATGAATTGGTTGGGCACTGGGCGCTAGGTGAACAAATCACCTTTTGTCACATAGGTATGTAGATTTATGTCCCCTCGGGCGGTGTAGTGGTTAAGATATGACATGTTATCATATTAGGTTATGGGATTGAAATTCGGTATGTCTAAGCATGTCTTTTCCCATATCTTAACAACTGTACTAATGACTAGTAGCCACTCGTGATTTACCTCATTCGGGTTGACATAGGAACGGATTGACGGGGGTACTAAGGCAAGCGAATTGTCTTTTGACATATTAGATTTATAGATTTTTAAAATGATAAAGAGTTTAAATATATCATCTATTATTCCTAACGGTGGTGTTTTGAAAAAATAATTTTGAGTCAAATAAATCGATATGTGAGAAAGAGGGGAGAGAGATTTACTTTCCGCGAGTCACGGAAAGAAAAAAATGATAAACCCAACTAGCACTGGGGTGACATACTCAACCCCATGGAGTTTTTCTATAGGTCAAAAGCTCAATATTCTTTAATTACGTATTCTATTCGGAGAAAAAATTTATATAAATTTATCGCAATTGAGGATTGAACCGCGGATATTTTACATGAGTAAAGAGCTAAGGAGGGAATGGAGAGAGGAGGGAGAGATATTTAGATGGTGATATACGGTTGATACGTGAGGTAAAATGCGTAGACCGCATAATATGTTCTGAAAGTTGCATGTGTTTTTTGTAATTGTAGAATACATTTACTTTAATTTAATTAAAATTATTATATATAAAATATTATTATATTGAATATATTTTACCAACATTGTTATCACTGGGCAAAAGGTAAAATGCTCACCTTAGCATCTCTATCGGTCCGTCCTAGAACAATACAAATGAAGTAAATTATAATGATGGAATGGTAACCCTCGACTTCGAATGATAAATTTTTATCCATTTAACATCTCAATAATGTTAGTAGGGCACCAACGTCTCATGAATACTTATTGCGACATGTTTTTATAAGAAAAGATGTTACGATAAGAAATGACGTACGTGAAATTCCGAATTCACCAAAAGGCGCATCATGATTTTATAATTATCAAAGGACACAATATAATGTATGAAATTCCCCTTCTATCTCTCCCGCCAACCTCCTCTTTCCCCGCCGCATTTTCCGAGGCATCCGAAGCATATTGGAATTCTTTTGATTTAAAAATTTTATTGATGGTTTGGATACTAATAGCGTTAACATCTCTCTCTATCTCTCTCTATCACTCAACACATGCAAGCCTTGCACTTTTCTTAACTCTCTAATTGTGATAATATTTCACTCTATTTTAGTTGAGAGATTGTCCTCCCACCAAAAGCTTAAGTGTCTTCATGTGTCCCTTAGGTATGCAACACATAGCAATGATAAAATAGTCCTCCTTCAGTATTTTCTTGAACATACAAGAAATGCAACATGTCCATGGTATATTGGTCAATATATTTTAAAATTAGGATTCAACTTCCCAAACCTTTAGATTCTCAGGTACAACTTATAATTATGAATTTTAAGCACTAAGTAGTAGTATAGTAAAATAAAATAGTTTGAAAATTTTAATATTTATTCATTTTGGCCATCGGGGTATTGGGATATCATGGCAAATGAGGGCATAAAATGATCTCATATCAGGCCCAACATGGGTCTGACATGATCCCATATCAGACCCAACATGTGCCTGATACGTTAGACATGATATTATCCTATATAATATTTATCTTATCGTAGAAGATAACTAATCATATAAGTTTTTTAGGTGTATCAGTTGCATTCACTAGAAGAGACGTTTCTTTGTTGCTTGATATTCCAAACCGACATGCTTCAGTTCTGATCAATTCAACTAAAGCATCGAGTGACCTATTTCTAACTTACTTCTCAAATAAAAAAGAAGTCATTAGATCAAGAATTAAGGAGTTACTTAAATTTATGTCAATCGTGTTAAAGTAGATATTTGTTTGTATTTTATTTTCTTCTAGTACATATAAGGTCTCATTAGGTCTTATAGATATAATAGATGATTTTGACCATCTTGTTAGATTCAATTGGGTTGAAGTCATCTATAAATTTATGGTTTCACAATTACCTAAGATTGGGGACATATTTTCATCAACTCAGACAATACACTCTAACACCAACCTCCCTTACGTAAAGGGATTTGCTGATCTTTTGGCAGTGAGTTTATTTTTGATGGTTAATTTGACAACATTTTGTGGATATGTATAAATATGTAACACTTGTGATAATAAAATAGACATGATTTTTGGAGCATGTTCCAATCTAGAAATCATACAATATTGAAGGAGCATGAATAAACAAGTGGAGGAATATTTCTTCACTTATTAGTAAGGTGAGGGCTTTGCTCAACACAGTCTCATCTGAAGAGGTAAATATTATTAAAGATTGTCACCTGTTAGGTTAATATGTTGTTTTTAAAATATATATATATATATATATATATATATATATATTATAATTTGACAGGTTATCATTGAACCAATCCCTACCCAATATGAAAAAGCATTGATTGAGAACCTTGATTTCGTTGATGACATTCCACGTCCAATGGAGACATCACAATTTGATGACATCGAAGCAGGAAGAAAAAGTAATAAGGAATGTTTTAACTACATTATTCAAGCAAACCGAATAAAAGAGCTAATAATGGAGAACATTCATCTGAATGATAGGGTGAAAGAATTACTTAAAATAATAGAAAATAAAAGCATGCAGTCTCAGTTAAACGATCCTATAGTAAATCCTGATTCTGAACCAATAGATTTTGGAACAAGGAGTAGGGGAGTACGTGATAGAAGTCACTATAATTATAGAGATACTCCAATTGATAGTCTATTGAGACTCCATCTTTTACCTAAGAGTAAGTGGAGCAAGATGCAAATATGCGAGCCTGTGGAGAATATTTTAGCATAAGTAGAGGGTAAAAAATTTGTAAAAGAACTTGTTATTGTGGACAAGGGGAAAGAAAAATTTGATGGGGATGATAAGGAAGAAGAAAGGGACAACATCACAATAATGGAAGACAATTCTGAAGAAGAGGTAGAGAAGGAAGCAGCTAGGATTGATAAACTTAACAAAATGAAGAAACAAGTCATTGCTATAAGTGCGTACGTATTTACATATAAAATAGTATTTCGTTTGATTTATTTCATTAATTAAATGTATTTTATATTTATGGTCATAGTTTGTGAAGAAGCAATTTAAGACTCTGGAGAAGAAAAAAATAAGACAAAGATGTGACCTATTTGTTAAAATAATTGGAGAACCTAAAGAATGTTAGTATACAGAGTGTATTTAATTAAGTTAAGTGATAAGTTAAGATAACTAGCTATCTGTTGCTTTAATTTATTTTCCTAATTTAAACTCATTAATTTACTTTGTAGGTTTACAAGTGAATTAGTTTGGGAGGAACTACCTTTTTGTTTAAATGTTCATTCCTTCTTATCTAGTGTGAATGGAGAGATTTTACAAAAGGGGAGCTAATTGACATATATTGTAAAATTCGATTTAGGGGGACATCCTCATCGGTAGGTTATACAACAAATTTATATATTGTAGGATCGAGACATGCTAGAGGGAAGGGGTGAGTAGCACTCGTGGTATTTTTTCACTTTTTCATTTAAAATCAATCGGAGTAACCGCAGCGAAAAGTAAAGAACATAGAACAAGGATACCAAGGATTTTACTTAGTTCAGAGCATGTAACTGTTGGTCCCTTTCGAGGTCGGCGAGAGGGGAGGGGTGAATTGCCTTGAAAAAATAAATCTACCCTTCTCTGACTTTCAACTAAATAAAGAATACTTGTAAAAAATAAAGAAAGAGACTAATTAAAAGAAAGCAGACACAAAGGAGTTACTTGGTTTGTAATCAGAAGATTGCTAATCCAAGGAGAATGTAGTGCACTATCTGAAGATCTCCTTCGGGTAGGGTAGCCTCTTACAGCGTTAACAACACAAAAGAAAAGTATAGCACAGAGAAATGGATTACAAGTGAATTGCATAAACTGTGAAAATCTGTACTATATTTATAACACTGTTCCGGGCGCTTGGAAGGGTTCCGGGCGCCTGGGAGAGGATAAAACTTTATTCCCGACGCTTCGGTCAGCATCCACATCATCGTTGATAAAATTTGGGTTCCGGGCGCCCAGACCACATTAAAGGCTCCGGGCGCTCGAACCACATAAGTCAACCGTGTTAACTTTTTGCGGTCCGATTCCTCTGCTCCGGTTCAGCTCGTCTCGGTCTGGGTTTTTCGCTCTGGCTCCGCTAGCTTGGGTGATCTTGGTCATCCGGAATAGAGCTCACCCGAACCTAACTTCCGATCTTCTCCTCGAGCAGCCTTCCTCCCCAGTTTCTCGTCCCTTGAACGTCGCGTACGTTCTTCTTGTCCACCGGTGTACTCTTTCGTGACACCTCATCCCTTGGACGCACCGAGCCCGTCAGCTCTCTCCCAGTGTCGTCCTTCTCGCTAGTCGCGTCTTCCGCTCGACTTCCTGTGCTCGTAAACTCCTGCACACTTAGACACAAGGGTTAAACCAAACAGAACTTAACTTAACTTGTTTGATCACATCAAAACACTTTGGGGTTCCAACAATCTCCCACTTTTTAATGTGAGCAACCCAAGTTAAGCTAAGGTAACCCAACATAATATAAAAACAAAATTTTGCAAATAAGTGCAAATAAGATTTTTCAATGAAAAATTATACCTCCTCCTAGACTTAACATTCTTTGGTATAGACTTAACATTCTTCTCCCTCTTTGATCACATAAAAAAATGAGATTTCTTAACAACTCTAAGGTTTTTTTTAAATTTACAATAAATTAAAAAATTTTAACTGTTAAAAAAAAACTCTAAGTTAGAAAATTTTTCAGGCAGATTTTTTTTAAGTAAAAAAATTTAATTTTCTAAGTTAAAATAAAATTTTGTGCAATGGAATAAATAACTTAAAAAAATATTTTAACAGAGATAATTTTAAATTTTTCTAAGTGAAATTTTAATTATTATTATTTTTTTAAAAAAAATGCAATAAAATTTTTAAAAATTTTGCAAACATAAATATTTTTGAGAATTTTCTAAAACAAATTGAGTAACCCTTTAAAGCATTATTTAATTTTAATTTAATATTTTTTCAGTTAGTCAATTAAATTCTTATTTCAATACTTAGCTTCCAGGCAGTGGCGAGGTACTGGCCTTCTTGGTTATTAGAGCAACAACCACTTTCTAGACAAAGCTTCATAAAGAAATTAAGTGTTTAATTTTCTCGCTGAAAGTGCTAAGTCTAATTTTTCCTTTTTAAATTAAATAAGTTTTGGGAACCCAATAGAGGTTCCTACCTACAGGGTTAGTTAGGTATTTTCTAGGTACATAAGCTTTTGATATTTTTCTAATCTGACTTTTGTGAAACATATACTACCAGTTTAATCTTCTATAGTTTCTAAAAGCAGAAATATTTGAACAAGCAGAATTTCTCAAATTTTCTATTTCTTCTTTTAATTTATCATTTTCAAGTCTTATTTTATCAAAATCTTCTATCAGGCATGATTTTGCTAAAATTCTTTTTTATTTCTAAGTTTTCATTTTTTAATTTATTATTTTTACTTTTTAATTTGTACATAGATTTTGCCATTGACTTAATACCAAAATAAAGCTGATCAGGAGGTAAGAGGCATACCTCACTTACCATATTAGACTTGAAGCCTGACTCTCCCCCTGCTTCGCTGCATTCATCTGAAGTCACTTCCCCTTCATCGATGTTGGCTTCTGATGTACTTTGCCCTTCATAGCTCGCCATCAGTGCTAGACCGACATATTCTTGTATTTCGGATTCAGATGATGAAGTGTCGTCCCAAGTAGCTTTTAGGTTCTTATGCTTCTTGGGTATCTTGACTTTATCCTTCTTGAGTTCTGGCCAATCATCTTTTAAGTGTCCTTCCTTTTGGCATTGGTAGCAACAAACTCTTCTTCTATTTCTTGGATTTTTCTTATTCTACATTTCTTTAAACTTATTAGATCTAATTTTTTTAAAAATCCCTTACCATATAAGCTTCTTGATCTTCTTCTGAGTCTGACTCGGGTTCATCCCTCTTGGTTGCATTTGGCACCATAATCTGACTTGGGTCTTTTGACGTTCATGCACATCTGGCTTCATATAATTTAAGAGTAGAAAAAAGTTCCTCTAGTGTACTTACCTCCAGGTTCTTTGAAATGTAGTATGCGTCGTTTATTGAGGTCCACTCTGGAGTTCTGGGAAAGGCGTTGAGTGTGTAGCGTATTATGTCCCGATTGGTTACCGTTTCACTGAAGTTCTCGAGTCCGGTAATTAACTCTTTTACCTTTGCGTGTAGATCGGCTACTTTCTCACCTCTTTCCAGACGAATATTCGTCAACTTGTTCTAAAGTATATCTCTTCTTGCGAGCTTGGCTTCAGATGTGCCTTCGTGAAGTTCCAGGAATTTTTCCCAGAGTTCTTTGGCTGACGAGTAGCTTCCGATGTGGTTGACTTCTTGAGGCGGCAGCGCGCTCAGAAGTGATACTCCGCTCGATTGTTCGCTACGGAATCATTCTCCTCCTTCTTCGTCCAAAGACTCTTTTCTTTTTTCCTTTCCATTTTGATTCGTAGGAGCTACAAAGCCATATTTTATTATTAAATGAATTTCAAAATCAATTTTCAGAAATACCTCCATACGACGCTTCTAGTGTGTGAAGTCTCCCTCAAATTTTGGTGGAGCGAT
>JBBMJZ010413100.1:15939960-15960452 GCA_037833815.1 Zingiber zerumbet
GTCTCTTCATCTCCACACAGATTGCAGCGTTATAATTTAAGCGCTGCGTTCAGGAATTGGAACGATAAGAAGGATCAGTCATCACGGGAGCGTTTCCTAATGCATCGTCCTCAACGAATCAAGACACCGAAACGAGATTGACCAAAAGAGCGATGGCATTCACGAAAGAAGAAATCGAAGGACAATCGAGAATCGAGAGGAACTTAGAGAAATTAACAGATCAAAGAAGGAGAAGGAGACGGCATTGGACTTACCGGGAGGCGGAGCGATCTGTAAAACGGAGGCGTTGAGACGGAGGGCGGCATGACGGCGCTACTCTCTCGCCTGAGGGTAGCAAGATAGAGCCCTGGGATTGAGTTGGGCCTTTAGCAGGCTTTTCCTTAGCACGGGCCCGCTTGACTTTGTTGGCCATTTTCTTCGGAGAGCAAACCTAAACGTCCTTCCTCTCTTCGAGAGATCGGATCTCTGTCCAAAAAAAAATCCTGTCCCCGGCCATTTAAATTTTTTTTTTAAGTTTCCCAATGTGTCAATAGATCTAAATACATAAAAAAATTTAATAAATACCTTAAGGACTTTATGTTGTATACACTCTACATATTTTTTAAAAAAATTAAACATTTTTACGTACTTACTACTATTATCTAATTTCTAAATTTTAAAATATAAAATCTCATTAATATAATTTAAAAAAATTTTAAAATCAAAAAAATTAAATGAGACACGGGACACGATTTTTTGAAACAAAGGATCCGATTTCCCGCTTGGAGATTAATTTTGAGAATTCCGATCACAAATCTAACTCAAAGTGATGTAATTTTAAAAAAAAAATTAAAATGAATATAAATATAATAATTTTAGTGGAAAATATCATAGAACTGCTTTAATTTAATTGTGAAAGTCATTATCGATTGAGGACTTCCCCACGCCACGTGGTGGTCACACCTTTTAGGTGTGTTCTTACAAGACCACTAAAGCGAAAGCGATGGGTACATGAGAGTACAGGATATTTTTGTTATCTAAGAAAAAGTAAAAATAGTTGATCTATGATAAATTACGAGGATATTTTATCAATGATGGAGGAGATCAAACCCCCAACGAAATATTTTACTGGAACAAGATATGTTTGTTATGGTAGAGGAGGAAGGGGATGGTAGTAAAGCATTGCGACTGCAATTAATTTTTGTTATGTATCAATACAATTTATATTTTTATTACACATATATACTAATTTTAATTTATATACAAATTATCCAGATCAATAACATCCTCACAATATAGTTTTTTTTGACGTTGTAAAAGTTCATATATTTATTTGTTTCTTCAAAAACGTGTTCTTTTGTTTTGGGATATTTTCAAAGGCGTGATTACGACTTTTTGCCTATAATGGATTATTAGAAGATATTTGAGCTTTTGAAGATTACTAAAGTTCAAAGATATTTTGTGTGTGTATATATATACATATATATATATTTGGTATTATCCTTTTTAATCATCAGAGGATATAATAATCCTGAGAATTGAAGCCTTCAAGTTGCAGGAGTACTGATATTTCAACTGAAGGTGCATACATCTCAAGAACCAGGTATCTTGTTATTTTTCTTCCAAATTTCAGTTACCTTCAAGCTAATCATTGCATATCCCTTTAATTAACAATGATGACTTTTGAGTAATCTAAATTTGATCCTTGTTTGTAAGTTTGAGCAAATTACCTTCGAAATGTTTTTCCCCCTCTACTTCATGCATAATTTAAATGTTTGATCTTTTTATATCTCTTGTGTTGGTTGCCATCTAATTGCACATTTTATGATCGAGGAATCTAACGCCAGAGCGATGGCTTTCAAATCAGAGCTCGCTCATCCGAGTTCTAATGATGTCGAACGAGTTTTAAGAAAAGTTGATGATATCAAACAGCAAATCTGCACTCTCAAACTTGACATGGCTTCAGCTTCAGTGCAAAGACAGAAAGCACAGATACAGATTCAGCTTTCAAACAGTGAGTACAAATCTTATTCAGAATACAGCGAAGGGTTGAGAAGGGAGATAGAAGCAACGATCGTAGAGAAAGAATTCGTTGATTTAGCTACAATTGAAACTGAGAATGAGATCAAACGAATCAAAGCTAGCCATGAAACAGATGCTGCAAATTTCATTGAAAGCATGGAAAAAGTCAAGTCCAGAACTATACAACTCCGGGAAGAAATTAAAGCTGGAGAGACGCTGCAGAAAAAGCTAGGGATAACTGCTTCAGAATTGAATGCCTTGCATCATGAGATGGAGTTCGTTAGATTAATGGAGAAAAGCAATCTGAAGACTCGTTATGTGAAGGATGAGCAAGAGGTCGCCGATTTGTCTAGTTTACAGTCGGCGAGAGTCGAACTGGACGCAGCAAAGAAAGAGCTTTCCTGGCTCAAAGAAGAAGGGTTCGGGATTATGGATGTAATGGATGTCACGAGGAAAGAGCTAACGCAAATCGCTAAAGAAAAGGAGAACTGTAGAAGGGAAGTAAAGGAATATGAATCAAGAGTGGAGATTCTCGAGGCGAAGCTCCACGAAGCCATGTCGATGATGGAATCTGCATCGGCGGCGGAGACGAGAGCCGATGCCATTGTCGCCTCTCTCGCAGTCGCACTCCGCCAGCTCCACTCCGATATAGGAGCAGCGAGGCGGGAAGCAGAGCTGGTTCGCGAAGAGACCAGGGCAGTAAGAAGTCAAACAGAGATGACCAAATCGAGGACGTCCGAGTCATTGGAGGAAAGGCTCGGTGCGGCAATGGAGGCGCTCAAAAACGCCAAGGTTTCGGAAGCCATGGCGCTGGAGGAGTTGCAGCAAGTCACGGAGAGCACCATGACAGAGAGGGCGATTTCGGCTCTGTGGAGCGACACTATAACCATCTCCAAATCCGAGTACTACTACCTGATCAAGCAGGGCAAGGCAGCGACTGAGGTCGCCGAAAAGAAGGTGACGGCGGCGCTGGCATGGAAGGAGGTCTTCGAGGCGAAGGAGAAAGGTGGGCGCGAGGAAAGGTGGGCGATTGTGGCGGTGGATCAGGAGATGAGAGGGATCGATCATGTGACCCCCCGGTCGTGGCATAACACGAAGCTTGCTATAGCGATGCCGAGAAGGTCTCTTCATGTCAGCGGCATCTCGGGGAGGATTAACGGCCAAATTAGCTCGCCGAGTTTGCTGAAGAAGCAACCAAGCCTCAAATCTATAGCTCCAAGGTCGACCTTGGATTATTCCAAGAAGAAAGGAAAGCTAATGGAGAAGGTAGTTAGTTTTCTCAACGGTCGCAGGAGCTGTCGGAGTATCAAAGCTGCTGCGTGATCTAAAACGATGATGAAACCCTCAATCAAGCAGCTCAATCGTGTATAATATGGGACAACTTTGCTCTCCACTTTGTTAAATTATGTCTTTGATTTGATGTCATGACCGTGGATATAAGTACTCATGGCTAATCCTGATTGAAAATGTTTGAAGGTCAATAATCTAAATTATTTTGACTTAGATATTATTATTGATCGTGGAGATCGTAATCTCAAGGGAAACTTTACTAAATATTTATTCTCTTATTGTTAGTATTTTTTTTATATGATTGATAATTGTTTAATTAACTTCCTAATTCATATATATATATAATACCAAGTGCATTAGGTGTGCAAACAACTATTTATTTATAGACATGGGACATCTAATACGTACCTATCGATTAATTTAGAGAAAATAATACTTCTAACTCTAATATTTTAACTGGCATTAAGTCCACTTTATAACTAATTCTAAAAGAAAATAAAAGAAATAACTTATTATAATTAACTGATCTTGATAGCAAGTGACGTATTTTAAAGACGAATAAAAAAAAGTCACAAGTTGAATTTTTAATAACTTTGTTTTAGGGATGGGGTTAAAAATAGAGATTGAGCATCGAGGTTAGAAATAAAAGTTGACCACTAGAATTGAGATGCAAAGTTTAAGAAAAAGAAGAGCAGCTAGCTGTGAAATCTTAAGAATATCTAGAAAGTAGAAGAGTCGAGGCAAGGGTATCAAAAGGAGTAGATGTTAAGAATTTTAATTCATGTATAAATATAAGCTTATAAGCTTGTCATGCTCAATTTTTTTATTTAAATAAAGAATTATATATATATATATATATATATGAGAAATTTGAGGGGAAAAATCATTTAGACCCTTCACATTACGGCCATCACCGCCAGTATTTAGCTAGACAAGGGTCTTGACAATTTTATAATTTGTGAGGCAAGTCAATCCGGACAATATTTTCTAAAAGAGGATTTGCCATCCTTATCCGTAACTACTCTACCAATGCCGGCATATATAATCGCCGACATTAGGTAGTAATAGTAGATATATCTCTCCATATTAGCAACAAAAAATACCGGAAAAGATACGTACCATATCGGGTTTCGAAACCGGCACGCCGTCCGTGTCACGCGACCGGGCCACATCATCAGTCTTAGATATCTGCCACGCGTCAAAAAGATCAAACTTTTTCATCAGGTTGGGGTGACAGTTGGAAGGCAGACGGCAGACGTGTCCAGTAATTCTTGGTCTAATCCAGGGCCATTGAGGTCATTTAAATTAAAAAGCTTGTCGCATATTGATAATATTACTACTTCCTCGTCTCGATCCCAGCCAGCTGCAAGACTTCAAGGGAAGGTAAACGCCGCGTAGGGCGGCTCTTCCTCCTCCCCTTCGTCTCGATTTCTTAGAATTCTCTTCGGATTTTAGGTTCGGAGGAGAGTTTCCTTATTCTTTGCGGATTTTGAGGGATGGGGTGGTCGATCGGAGTAAAATAACGCTGTATTGGCCTTCATTTGTGGGTAATGCACGAAGCAACTCCAAGTTATTAAGGCGTTTTCTCGACGAAGGTGGTGTCGGAGTGGTAGAATGCGGCGGCCTTCCGATGATGAGCGAATCGCGAGTAACACGGTGGAAGACGTGGCAGAGAAGCCCCCCTCACAGGCAAGGGGAAGATCTCATTCTCACGGTGGGGGTGGTGGGCGGAGAGTGACCCCAGCGGTCGATCCCTCTGAAGAGGAGGAGGAGGCCGTCGTGGAGAAGGTGCTTCCCAACGGGGACTTGTATACCGGTGGGTTCGCCGGCAGCGCGCCTCACGGGCGTGGGAAGTACCTATGGGCAGACGGATGTATGTACGATGGGGACTGGTTGAGGGGGAAGCCCTCCGGGAAGGGGAAGTTCTCCTGGCCGTCGGGCGCCACCTACGAGGGCGAGTTCCGATCGGGCCGGATGGATGGCGTTGGTACCTTCACCGGCGCCGATGGCGACACCTACCACGGCCAGTGGGCGGCCGACCGCAAGCAGGGTTTCGGCAGTAAGTCCTATGCCAACGGCGACTACTACGAGGGTACGTGGCGCTGCAACCTCCAGGAGGGTCATGGGCGTTGCCTGTGGCGAAACGGCAACCAGTACGTGGGCGAGTGGCGCGGCGGCGTCATCCACGGCCACGGCACCCTCATCTGGCCCAACGGCAACAGCTGCGTCGGCCAGTGGGAGAATGGCGCCGCCCTAAAGGGCAGCGGTGCTTTTACCTGTCCCGACGGTAGCTGTTACATCGACAGCTGGAGTGGCGGCGACCATACCGGAGTGGCATCGCGGAAAGAGACCCCTGCTGGGAGGAGAAGTTTCTCCCCCTTCTCTCATCTGGATAATAGATCGGCTCCGGCAACGCCGATGTCCCATTCGTCCACGAATGGGTGGTCGATCGATGGATCCCAGCGATCACCACAGCAGGGCAGCTTGGCAGCGGAAAAGAACATATGGGATTCGAACTCCGAGGCCGGGGATGTCACTTGCGATGTCGTCGACAGCCTCGAGTCGTCTTTGTTGTGCAGGGACGAATCATCTAATGATAGCGGAAGTCTCATTGGAACCGTGAAACGGCTACAGAGTTCCAGCGCGTGGCCAACGGCGGAGGCAAAAAAGCCGGGGCAGACGATATCGAAAGGGCACAAGAACTACGACCTGATGTTGAACCTCCAATTAGGCATTAGGTAAATGGTTAAAGAGCTGAATAATTGGCATTTACTTGAAAATCCAGGTGATTCATTGTTTGGTAAAAAAAATTATGTTTTTTGTTCAGCTACACAATCGGGAAGCCTGGTTCGGCACAGTTGAGGGAGCTGAAGCAGACAGATTTTGATCCAAGGAAGAAGTCCTGGACGAGGTTCCCTCCTGAAGGAACGAAGATAACTCCTCCTCACCAGTCACCGGAGTTCCGTTGGAAAGACTATTGCCCTATGGTCTTCAAGTACTTTTCGTGGACCGATTTAATCAGTGTGCATTTACGAAGCATAAGGGAATTTCTAACTGATTTGGTTCCTGGATTGCAGGCGCCTAAGAAAATTGTTTGCCGTGGATCCGGCAGATTACATGCTAGCCATTTGTGGAAATGATGCATTGAGGGAGCTTTCGTCCCCTGGGAAAAGCGGGAGCTTCTTCTTTCTAACGCAGGATGATCGTTTCGTGATCAAGACAGTAAAAAAATCAGAACTGAAGGTTAGATGTTATCCGACTTTTCTACACGAGGGATTGAGTTAACCAGAACTCTCGAGTATCCAGTCTCCTCGTTCTGATTCATTCTACAGGAAAACATTTCTGAAGTTGAAGTGTTTGCGTAGAATTGATCATCATCTTCCCATGAATGTTGATGACTAGTCTTCTTAGTCGTTAATTCCATTGATTTACTTTTCTTTATCAGGTACTCATTAGGATGTTGCCCTGTTATTTCCGACATGTATGCCAGCATGAGAAGTCACTGGTGACCCGATTCTACGGGGTGCATTGCGTTAAGCCTATGGGTGGTCAAAAGGTTTTCATTTAACACTGTATCTTCTACTAACCAATATATATTTTTGTACTAGTTTCCTTTTTTTTACAATAATTATGCATCCGTTGGTGATTCTCTGAACTTATGCTGCATCTCTGATTGACTAAAGCAGGTCCGGTTTGTTGTTATGGGTAATGTATTCTACTCCGAGTATCAAATACATAGAAGGTTTGACTTGAAGGGTTCATCCCATGGTAGGACAACTGAGAAGAATGAGGAAGAGATTGATGAGACAACTACACTCAAAGATCTTGATCTCGACTTTATATTTCATCTACAAAATTCGTGCTACTCTGAGCTTCTTGAGTAAGTTCTCATTTTACAACTTGAAGTTTGGTTGATTCCAACACTTGGATTCATTCAACATTTTTGTTTCTCTGAGAGAACCATGCTTGTGGCCGTAGGCAAATTAAAAAGGACTGTGAGTTCTTAGAATCAGAGGGGATTATGGATTATAGTCTCTTGGTGGGTGTTCACTTCCTATCACCTAGTCATACTTCACCAGGTAAGTTGATAGACTTGTAATAGCCTGATTTCTTTCTTGAAGATAACTCGTGGGCTATCTGACATTGATCTAATGAAGCAATGCTGCTTAATCAGTGTCATACAAGAAGGAATCATTTCAACGAGAACCTTGCTCCGAACTACCTTTCTTAGCATCCGATTGCCAAAGGATGGATCAAACTCTGGACACACGGTATGCCTACCATCTCTTTCTTGACTCAGAGTTTGATTAGCAAAGGTTATTAGTGCTGCATTAGACTTTGTTATTTTGAGAGGCTCTTATATATATTATCGTGTTGCTTTATCCCCTATACTCACTTTTATAAGCGTTATCTAAATGCCTCCTATAGTTTACTAATTTACACTTTCATACGTATTTATCAATTCATCTCCTTCATGCTTGTAAAAATGTCCACATAAACAAATGTATCGATAAGTGTCATAGGTAAAACGATATAGTGAACTATAGGGATATTTTAACACGAGATTTTAAAATACCGGAAATAAAATAATATTGGTATGACCTTGGCTAGAGAATATCCTGTTCATTGTCATTTGTCAACGACCAGTAAATTGCGTAATGCTTTGCATGATCGAACTTGTTTTTAATGAGACCCATGAAAGCTTAATATTTTTAAAATTCAATGTCAACCAGTCACCAACGACCGATTCTGTTTCTCTCCTATTTAAATGGAAATGGTGTGGTTTTCGTCACGATCTCGCTGCACTTTACCAGTTTGCTAACATTGGTCTGTGCTCCAAGTGTAGCGCTTACAAGAAACCATAGATTACATTTTCTTCATTTCAATACACTTTTTCTCAGATGCGGCGTTGAATCTTTTAATAAACAGGAAACAGTCGGGAGCAAACGTGCCGGCGAGAGCAGAGCAAATTAGTAGAAGTCGATTCGAGGCGTCTCTCGCAGTAAGTAGTGTGATGTCAACACCTACGGCAAGCGATGAGCTCCACGACGTGCTCCTCTGCTTCGGTATAATCGACATCCTGCAGGACTACGACATTGCCAAGAAGTTGGAACATGCCTACAAATCACTGCAGGTCAATCCCAATTCCATCTCTGCAGTGGACCCGAAGCTGTACTCTCGGAGGTTTCAGGACTTCATAAGTAAAATCTTCGTCCAAGACGAAGGGCACGGATAAAAGGAAGCATTGTACATAACTATAGAGGCAACTTAGGGGCGGCTGCTGCTGAATTTTCACGCTCAGCTAGTCGGACATTTGTGCATGTTCATTGAGGTATAGGAGCACACCAAACTCATTTCTTTTCAACTTTTGTTTTTTTTCCTTTCCTTAAAATATCCAGGGAGTGCTAAAATTATTCAACTAGCTGGATAGAATCACACGCAGGAAATGCACCGAGAGGTATTATATATTGTGCACAATGCTGAGGTGCCACATTCCAATTTCATCAATTCAAATTTCAAACGAGTAGTTCTGTCTTCCCACCACACTTCTAATAAATCAAAGAAACTCAAGGACTTCCAAACATATTGCCAATCACCTCCAAACTCAGCTGACGATCTACATCCAAGTCGATCACTGAATTATGAAGTTACTGATCCAACTGAAGCCATTGATGCTCAACGATAAGTAACAAGTAAAAGGAAAACATGAACAAATATAATTACAAATCTGACTTGCTTATTGTCACCAATTAAAGGGAAAAAGTTAGACTACTAAATAGATAGCAATGTTGCTAGTTTCAGATAACATTTACCATAGAAAGGGATTTGATATGTCAACCTTCTACGTGCATAAAACACAAAGGATCCATTAGGAAAGCAATGCATAAGTCTCTGAGGACTCCAATGGAATAAGTGAATTAAGTTTATGCCAAGATTTATGCAGCAATTTCATGAATTACAGATATGCACATAAATAAAAAAAATGTGAAGTTTACAAATGCACATCAATATGTTAAATTCAATACTTATTTACATTTAAGTCTACCTAAAACAGTTAGATGGATATAGCAGAAGAAAATGTATATGAAACAGCCAAATCATTTAGTTAGGGGTAATATAATCAAGCTTATAAATAATAAATTTTATAATGTAATTTTGATTACATTATTATTATTATGTTTGATAATGTAATGTATATAATTTTGATTAAAGAGTTATTACATTCTTTTATTTGATATTCATTATTTTTTATAAAAAATATAATTTATATTATTATAAAATGATAAAAATATCCTATAACTTTTACTGGAGGCAACGAGCAGCGGCAGGCTGTGCCTGGTGACGGTGCCCAGAGGTGGCGGTTAACAGGTGGCAGTGGCCGACAGCAGCAATGTCGGTGAACAGCCGCTGCGGCCGATGGCACCCGAAGGTGGCGGCCGGTGGTGGTGCCTAGAGGCGGCAGTCGACCGCGGCAGTCAATCGTGGCTGGCCGACGGAAGCAATGTCGATGATTGGTTGATGCTGAAAATGGACTAGGGGTATATTTGACATTTAAATTTTAGTTAAACGGTAATGTCGTAATATAATTGATTATATGGTGTTGGTTTAGATTATAAAACTTGATTAACTTGTATAATCTGGATTACATTACATTACAATTTTAAAACTACATCAAATAAAATAATCAATATTATAATATAATATTAATTATATTACAAGGCAGATTACCTTCTTCTACCAAACGTAGCCTCAGCTTAGGTAATTGATGACACAGATGGAAATCCAATTACATAAACAACTACATTTCCATTGTAAAAGATGTTAATACTAGAAGAGCACAAACCTGCCTTTGCATTGGTGACCCTGACATCAGAATATATGTTGTAAACGAGGCAACCTAAAGAAATGGTTTTATTCTTAAATTTTATCACTGATAAAAGTATCCAAACCCTGAGGCCGATGTGAGTCGATTAATCTCCAAAGGTAACACCAGTTGAATTGTTTATCAAAAGGTAACAGTCGAAGGAGAAATTCTAACCAAATTCAAATGATACAAAGTAGTAACAATCCAAATGCAACATACATACCCTGCTAAAAAAAATGTAGACTACTTGGCCTTCTTCTTCCCAGCAACTGTGACCCTCTTGCCCTTGAGTGTGCGGCAGTTATTCTTTGTCCTTTGCCCGCGACATGGAAGACCCATGTCGTGCCTAATCCCTCTATAGCACCTGATCTCCTTCAGCCTCTCGATTGCAAGTCTGTTAAACCGTTTCTGCAAATAGAGTTCAACACCAGAGATCAGAATGAACAATAGAGGGATTATCCAACATGAAAAATATGTGTTAGGTGAAATCCGTTACCCCTGAAGAAGCTATCCATAGGGTAATTCCTTAGAATTCCAACTTAACATTTGATATCAATATCCCATCAAAAAGGTCAAGATTTCCATATCAAACCGATTATGTTGATAAGAAAGTAAAACTCAGCTTAGCAACACATTAAAGTCATAGTTTTCTGGGAGAGCCTGATTTTTTTTCTTCTTCTTCTTCTCTTGTTCTCATTCTCAAAGAAATAGTTATTTGACTATTTTTTTTTTTTTTAAAAATAGAAGATCAAAATTGCAACTTTATCGCAAAGAAAAACAATGCAGGCAACAAACAGCTGAGGGTTTTAGGCTCATACAAGGTCGCCTTCTATCATATACTTGGAGACCTCATCACGAAGCGAGATGAGCTCCTCATCGGAGAGGTCCTTGGTGATCTTGTTATCCAAGGAGAGGTCGCAAAGGATCTGGCGGGCCCTGACGCGGCCGATGCCGTGAATGTACCGGAGCGAAAATTCTACCCGTTTGTTGTTGGGTATCTCCACACCGCCGACACGAACGCAGCGGATGGTCAGGGATCCCGGCGGCTGCGTCGAGGAGGTCAGAATAGGAGGCTGGGATCAGCGACGGATGGGGTAAAAGGGGAGGGGAGATAATTAGGGCAAAAAGCTATACCTTGAAGACAGGGGAAGAAGTAGGGAAGGCGATGAAGGTAGGGAGCGAGAAAGAGGTCCCTCTGCTAGCGACTGGAAGCGAAGATGAGAGGGGAAGCAGCGACGACGCCATGGACGAGAGGCCAGCCATTTCGCTTCTCTATCCGAAACTCCCGAGTTTAAGTTGCTGGCGGTGTCATCCGCGTAGGTTTTTCTAAACCGCACCATCCTTTCAAGCTCGATTAGTCAAGTTATTATTGGATTAATTAACACTTTTATCATAATATTTGTATGGATTTTCATCTTTAAAATTTTCAAACACATCCTAATATAAAACCCATATAATTATCATCTAACCATTATTAAATCAAATTAATAACCTAATATTGACTTAGCCAAATGTTAACCTTAAAACAATCAATGTTGACTCGACCACAATATAGGTGCATTTTTATCATTATTGCACTGGATTAATCAAGTGGGCAAGTCATTCCAAAAAAATTAAGAGAAAACACACTCATCTATTTTCTCCTTTACTCTCCTAATTATTCATATACTTCACAAAGTATCACCTTGATCAATCAATTGGGACATTTGTGTCACCCAATTGAGCTCTCTGCTCTCTTAAATAGCAAATTAAAGAGGATCCTCATAATTAACATTCTTTATCAGATCCAAAATTGAAGTTTAACAGTATAACTTGTTAACCCATCATTTCAGAAAGTCTCATTTCACTGAGAGATACAGAGCCTCCAATCCTTTCTTCATCTCCTGGGCAAATATGTATAGATTGTTCAGACACTCGTAGGCACCTATACACACACTGGCATGTTGAGCAAGGCAGCAAGTGGAAGGAAGACCGAGCGCGACGGTGCCTCTGCTCGATTTGCAGTCGAACAGCGATGAATTCATAGACAGAGCAAGGAATTCTTAGTGGGCCTGAGGAGTGGTAACCATAGACCTCCTTGGCCTTGTCAAGGAGACTGCCAAAGAGTGGATGGTGCAGGTGAGATAATGGCACCGTGAACTTTTCTGATCCTTTATCTCCTTCCTCCTCGCGACCAACTTCGACTGTTATCCACCCTTTCTTTATCTTCATCCTCTTAAGAAAGATCTATATATCGAACAGAATTATAGTAAAAAGGTAGGGAGCAAGGAAAAAGCCTGCCCCTGCACTTGGATTTAAATGGATGCTCAATTAAGGATCGTTTTATAGCTAGGGGGAAGAAGTACCTCATGTTCACTTAACTTGACAAAACATATTGCAATTTGACGACCAGATTTGCTTCTGCCGGAGTCACTCTCACCGTATCACTCGTAGAGAGTGGGGGCATGAATATTATTTTGATTAGTAATTTTTTGGACGGTGTAGGAGAGAGATGGAGTGAAAACACAGTCGGTGCATGCATCTCCATTCCATTGACTTCCTTCCCCCTAGCTTTAGGAAAATGAGGAAGGAAATCACCTAGTTGAGGATGATCTTCAAAGCAAATTTGTTTAGCTTCTTGCTATTACCAACTGTTTCAGTGGTGGAAAAAAAAATACATTTAGCAACAATGATAAGTATTTTAATTCAGTCTCCAAATACATTTGTTTGGGTCGTATAAGTGAAGTTTCTTGGGTTTATACTACATGAAAGGCACATTGATGTAGTGCAAAGAACTGTACAAGTACAATAATGGCTGGAGTCCTTTGAAAACTTATTATAATGGGTGACAATTTTA
Organism: Zingiber zerumbet; assembly: GCA_037833815.1. Lineage (NCBI taxonomy): Eukaryota > Viridiplantae > Streptophyta > Magnoliopsida > Zingiberales > Zingiberaceae > Zingiber > Zingiber zerumbet. The sequence goes on from JBBMJZ010413100.1 coordinate 15,952,953, forward strand.
TCGCCATCTCCACCTTATTTTACACATGTTTTCCTCACAATCATCTCCATTTCAATATTATCGACTCTTACTCAACCTGACTTTTCATCTGTGAGCTCTTAGTTTTCATCAGTAAATACTCCTTTTACCCCCATCCGCAAGCCCTTAGTTCTCAACGTTATTTGTGAGTTTTGCTCAAGTTGTTCGAACTATTTGTGCAACTCGATCCATCCACTTGCTCGAACTAACTAGTCTAACTCCCCAACTCACACATCTTGACTGACCCTTCTTGCCAGAGAAAGAAGACCGTACGCGGTGAGAGGTTAGAAAATATTTGAGCCAGAGACTTGTTCTTATTCGACAGTAGTCTCTTATCTTTCCCATGTTCTTTCTCTCCTTCCTTGCGGTTTCTACAAATCCATGTTCTTGAAAACAAACAGATTCCCAACGTCACGCACTTCGCTTGTAGTGGCAATAAGCTCAATTATTAGACTTTTGAACATGATAGTGGAGGCTGTACGTAGTAAGTAGATACGCAAACTAGCTAGAGAAAATGCAATGAGTAATGTGTAAAAGTCCAACTGCACAAACTAGAGAACATGTCAATTCTAATGAAAGCTGAAATTATTAAGCACCTCAAATGTTTAGTGGCTAGTTGAATAATAGTATACTCCGACACTGACAAGCTGAAAGTGTTGTCCACCTTAACCCTGATTGGGCTTTATCAAATTTCTTCATTCATGAAAGAATTAGTGAATCCACTAAGTGAATTATGCCTCAAAGCATGGTCACTTTAGCTGTCGACCATGCACGTTTGTTAGTTGCAAAAACAGTTTAAATGCATTAAGACAAATGATAATAGAATTTATAAATACAATCAAACTGTGGTAATTCAAGTATGGTAATTAGAGATTCTAAGATCGTAGTTCAAAAGGGACTATTAATCCATCAAATTGGTAAAGCACATATATAAAAGTAACACTCCTAACTTATATATATATAAGGTTTTATCATTAAAATGTTTGTATCTCGTACAAGAGTTCAATGCTTCGAGGCTTTATCTTATTCTATGAATATATACTACATATTAAATTATTTTTTTTTCCAAAACTAATAAATATTTGTTTTTCTTTAATGCATTCATTTAATTTTTTAGAAATGGAAATGTATATTTTATCTTTATAGCTAATATGGAATGTTACAAAGATATAATGTGATAGTCAAAGTTAAAGTGACGTGACAGTCAAAGTCAAGAGAAGGTGACAGCCAGCATGTCATTCTCCACGAGGTTTGTTGTTTGCCTAGTACTACTAAGGCCTTTGGTGCGGGGACGGCTGGCCTATGAGCCGGTCAGAGTTAGGTAACCTAGCGCCTCATTAATGTATTAAGACATCTATCATATATCCGAGCAGTCGATAGCCGACCAAGTTTAAGGGATGTCTCACTTACAGCAGGTTCGTCTGGTCATACGTCCTGCTGGAATAAGAGGGCACAGCTTCCTGCTCAGTACAAGTGTTTCAGCATATGACTGATAGACCACACTACCAGTTGACCCAATGAGTTTTCCATATGTCAGTACTCCTTCATGTAGCTGGTCTGTAATAACTTATGTCAGATTTACACAGCTCAGCATGCCCATCTTTTATACATACAAAAAAGCAATTCTCCTTATAAACTCGGCTGAACTTCCAGATCTCAAGTTCTCACTTTAAAGGAAAGTCTTCTCTCATATGGACTATCGACTTAAAGTACTGATCAAATCTCTAGGGACTCAGTTCCACATTCCTTAGAGGTAAGTATCCCGATATATGATCGATCAGCTAAATAACTGAATGGACCCAGGGGACTTAGCTTCATATTACTTCCAAAACAGATCTCTAGTACCACCTAGTGCATAACCGAGCAACGTAAGGGAATGACGGATATATAGTCGACCGGTTTATAAATCTAGGCGAGATACACTTAGTAGACAACATGATCAGAGAATCACAATAACCTGTCAAAGTAGCAACCATTTTGTCAGAGTATATTCCTCTATTGTAATATGAGCATTCACTAGAACCTTCTTCGAAGGTGATTGTACTTTCCATCAGCCGACAACTTACGACAGGATATTATCTCAACTGTCTCATTAATGACATAATTTACAAAAGACAAAGTTAAGAGGTACACATATGGGTAACAGAAGATTCCTTGAAAGGTTATTGTACATCGCCTAGCCTGTATGTCTTCCCTTACTCGACAATCTCTGACATTCTTTGTCACCTTATAATTGCGGAGATTATGAGAGGTGGTATATAAAGGGGAGTCCTCTCCGTTGGCAAGGTGCGTACACCTTACGATAGTCTTACTTACGAGCACGCATTCTACTATTCTTCTCTTCATTTGCCCGCTCGGACATCACACTAACTTGAGTGTCAGAGAATCTTCGTTAGAGAACCCTTCCCTAATTTTTGAGCATTGACATTCTGTCTGCTCTCTTGGGTGTGTGCAGAGAGGAAGAAGAAGCTCCTTTTCATCTAATTCATAATCTTCACACGGTCAACAATGCGGCTACTTGCAAAGCGTGTTATCTCTCCAGTTTTAAGACAGGATAAATAGTCATTTTTAAAATTAATTAATAATAATATTATGAAATATTTAAGTTCATATATAAATGTTGATCTATTTTGTTATTATACAAGTTATCTATATATTTAACCGTTCTTAACATTAATATATATTCAAGTCCATGTATTTTAAATTTACACAAGTTTTTATAAAACTTAATATGTTTTATATTTGTTTAAAAAAAATTGTTATATTTAATACTTCTGAAAATCTGTATGATACTCTCCCGGAATTAGGGGTGGAGCTCACGTAAATCATTCTAGAACTGGTGCATGTCGTAAGCTGAAAAGAAGCTTTTGAGTGCTGAATAATTGTTACTTTCTGCCATGTTCCCCACTGATTTGTGGTGAGAGTTGCAATTAGTGCACTACTTGATATTAGTTTCTGCTACCTATCATTTCATGCTTGAATCATTTGATTGATCTCCTTCACATCAGGCATATTATTTCTTCCACACAACATGCACCAACATCTTCAGAAGATCATATCATCTACAGCTTCGGTGGCTAAATGACAATGAGGAAACCAATTAGGCGAAAATTCCAAGCCCCTTTTAAACCTCTTTAGAGCTCAATAAGCTTGTAGAATATTGTGGCAGATTTGACAGCAGAATCATAGTTGTTCCTTGCAACTTTTCCCATGTCTATAAGGAAACATTCTCAGAACAAATTCCGGAACAATCTCCTTTGATGTGCACATGCATTTTGGTTTTGTTTTAACATTGACATATAATTAATCTAATATGACATGCATTTTGTAACTAATATGCTTGTAGAATGAATTAATAAGATGAAGCCCTCCTTCATAAAAATATAAATTGATAAAAATAATAATTGTAAACGAAAGGAATGATTAATTTGTTCAAAGTGATATATCATCCTGCAACTTCTCATACATGACATCTCAAGTTGGTGAATTATAAGACTTAGATATTAATAAGAAGTGTTGACACATGAATGCGAGCTGATTTAGAAACAATTCCATGGTAATTGATTCTCCTTAGCGACTGGCACAGAGTGGTAGACCTTGTGCATGACAATTGACATCGTCATATATCTAAGATATGATACGGTTCCATCCTCTCTGCTGCAACTTCTTTGCGGATAAAGCTTGAAAGATTTGGTGAAGGTGGCATTAATTCACATTAAGGTGAAGAAGGTGGTAAAGTTTCATTCTCTTAGAGGATTGGATAGGCTCCAGTATGTTGCAATCTGATCATGAACGCACCTATGTGCTCTCCCCTCCAACCTGCACTACACTGCTACCTCTACCTCATCAGCATGCACTAATGCATCTTTCCATTACGACCTTGCTTTAGGTAGTCACGTCCCAATACGTAATTTTAAATAGCAAAAGGAGAGGGAAAGCACCGCAGTGCCATGGCATCTCTGTCCTTTGAGAACATATCCCTTGTGAAAAAATTGTAGTGCTTGGGGAGAAGCAAATAATGGAATCTGTCTAATTGCAGAGAGATCAGCATCCATGGCCCTCCCCTGGTCTCCCCAGGCTCAATGCGTGTGCTACCTATAAAAGGATGAGTTAAGCGTAGAGACTCTCCATTGCAATTGGCAAGTAGCTCTAGCTAGTTGCTGTACGTGGAGCACAGACAAGAAGAGATGGCTCTTGATGGGATGTGGAGGAGCTTGAAGCCATACTTGTTCATGGTGTTCCTGCAAGTTGGGTACTCTGGGATGTACATCATCTCCGTTGCGTCGCTCAAAGGCGGCATGAACCACTACGTCCTCGTCGTGTACCGGAATAGCATTGCGGCTGCCGTCATCGCCCCATTTGCCCTTTGGTTTGAAGGGTTTGTGCTGCCCCCTCTACCAGCTTGTATCTGTTCCTAACCAACAATTCATTGCTCTTATCTTATATATGTTCACAGGAAAACGAGGCCAAAGATGACACTTTCAATCTTCTTCAAGATTATGGTTTTGGCACTACTCGAGTACTGAAATAACTTGTCAAATTACTCTATCTTATACTCGATCTTCTCCAATTCTAATCGACATTTGAATTGATTCTAGGCCTGTTCTTGACCAAAACTTCTACTACATGGGTGCCAAGAGCACCTCAGCAAGTTTCTCCTCTGCCCTCTACAACATCTTGCCCGCCATGACTTTCGTCAATGCTATCATCCTCAGGTGAAATCTTCAGACACATTATGGACGTAATCGAACGTAGTAACTGACATACCCGACTCGAACAATTCTAGGATGGAGAAGATTAATATGAAGAAACGGCGAAGCCAAGCGAAGGTCGTGGGCACTCTGGTGACAGTAATCGGTGCACTGCTCATGATCCTATACAAAGGCCCCATCATTGAGTTTATTTGGAACAAGGGAAGGAGCCACCACGGCAGCGGCGGCGGCGGCGGTGAAAACCAAAGCCATTGGCTCGTCGGCACTCTGATGCTATTGTTCAGTTGCTTCTGCTGGTCTGCTTTCTTCATACTGCAGTCCAACACTTTGAAGGCATATCCTGCAGAGCTGTCGTTGAGTACCTTGATCTGCCTATTGGGCGCGGGACAGAGTGCAGCAGTTACACTCGCGGTGGAGCGCACTGCCAAGCCTTGGCTGATAGGCTTCGGCACAAACCTCTTCACGGCTGTTTACTCTGTAAGATGAGATACTGAATCTAATTATATGTAGCTGCACGCATTAAGAAACAACTCTCAGTACTGTTTCTTGATTAATGACGCAGGGAATAATGTGCTCTGGAGTGGCCTACTATGTTCAGGGGATAGTAATGAAGGAAAGAGGCCCTGTTTTCGTGACCGCCTTCAACCCTCTTTGCATGATCATTACAGCCTTAATGGGCTCCATTATTCTAGCAGAGGAGATCACGTTAGGAAGGTACTGATAGATTACCCATACGTCTCGTTCTTTTATAAATTAATGGATAATTTAAAGAAACTTTATCGAATTCATCATCTGGTGCAGGCTACTTGGTGCACTTATAATAGTGATTGGGCTTTACTTCCTGATATGGGGAAAGAGCAAGGACCACTTGATCAATGAAAATGAAGCAGCAATTGGGCTACCAAAGGTCGCTAGTGATGCCATGAAGAGTGCTAACTCGTTGGAGGACGTCCCCGTTGTCCGCGTCCATCCTGACAAGAACTGATGTTCCGTAAGACAAAAAAAATGTCTTTTAGAGCACAAAATATGTGATTCGGATTGGGGTTTAGCTATGTACGTGGTGATATATATACATATTTCAAAACGTACGCGAACTATTTATATATACGAGTGGTAAAACTTAATTGGAATAAGATTTTTGTCTTTATACTGCATGTGACGTCATTGACTAAGCCGTCACGAGTTCTCGACTTCTTTCAGAAAGTTGCAGGAAACGGTATATGAAACACAAACTGCTGTAGAGATCCTTTTTCGACCGTGTCTGGTCGGATCTCGAACCCTAATCATGGTCGGAATTCTGAAGAGATCGAGGCCCTCTGTAGCATTTGCGTGCATGTCTCTGCGACAATGCAAATAGAGTGTGGGCACAGCCGCTGAGGAACGGACAAGTTGTATTGTTGCCACTAAGTTTATATTATACCATCTCAGATTTTTTTTTTTAAAAAAATGAATATTTAATTTCGTTCACCAGTGTAACACTACAAAATAATTTGTAAGATATTTTATATCAATTTTCATCGTATAAATCAACTTGCAAAGTCAAAATTTTAAACTTATGAAAAATAAAGTATGGGTTATCCTTTAATGATAGCTTTACGTGGGAAATTAAAAAAAGGTTGCCAAACAAAAAATATGGCCGAGGAGTGATTTAGTATAAAAATTAATATTAGTAATTAATAGTGGAGTGTGATTTGATAATTAAAAAAGTCCAATAGATAAATTCAATTTTAAACACGAAACAAATTCTATTCTTGTTAATTACGACATGATTAATAGACAACCCACTAATTAACCATTAGTTTAGATTTATAAATTATTAATTAATTGATCCGAAGTTTATCCTACACACGATATCGATCTATGTATTATATTTATCTCATTTTATATTCATAGGCCCGCAAAGTAGCGGATCTTTATTTATAGTTTAGATTTATAATCTAAATTTATTATATGATATAATTTTTCATTCACATTGTTGCAGAGCATCCTCATTCCACGTCGCCTCTCCTCGTAATCCGATGGACGATGGACGATGGAGTAGTCATTACTCATTACAGTTGCCGTCAGATCCAGTACTGGATGACTGATGACTATACCGGTCTATTTATTATGTCTTTAGTATATATTTTCTATCTATAAGATGTATATTTAATCTTCTTATATGACCCTGCACTATTTCTTATTTATTATACTTTATTTCTAGTAACAGATAGATGATATTGATTCTATCTAAAAGCTATGAAAAGGCTATAAAGATGACTAACCAAACACTCGTATCTAATATTAATTGGATGAAGTTTTTTCACGGTCTCGAATGTCATAAAAAATATTAGTATCGGGCTAAGGAATTAATCTTAGAGTTGGTCCTTCGATATTTAAATCAGTGATTAAATTTTAGAGAAAAATAGTGAAAAAAAATAGCAATGTGCATGTAGAAAAATATAGGATCATATACTTTTGCCTGTAGGTGAAAACCCCCATTTATAACATCACTATTATGTCTATACACAAATCACGAGATACTTCTAAAAAAGGACGTGTCATAAAGTGACCTTGACACTTTTCTTATAATGAGCCCAGGAATCTATGTGATTGTATAGGTTGGAAGTTTTTAAAGTGTGATTTGTCTGTAGAATATCTTTTGTCCTTTGTAGCACAAAAGACCAAAAACTTGTATTAATTTATTGAGTTGTGGGATCTGCCATAGGCTACTTTGACCAACCAATCACATCATTGATATAGTCCTATCGACTATGACTCCTAAGGAGTA
>JBBMJZ010413100.1:15972111-16017758 GCA_037833815.1 Zingiber zerumbet
AAATAAAAAATACCGAAACTGTATCGGCACGGCACGATACGATACCGAAACCGTATCGTTCCGGTCTGAGACCGAAATTTCGGCACGGGTCGAAATTTTAAACCTTGCTTTTATTACATTATTTTTTTTTAGATCGCACTCCACCCCTTACATTTTTTAATTAGCTTAACATATCTCCTCTCATTTTATGATCTATTAGAGTCTAATTATTCAAATATGAATAATAATCTTTATTTTTATATTTTCTTGTAACCCACATATATCTATCTTAACATTTTCATTTCAACAACATTTTATATTTTTTCATACTCATGTCCAATTTAATTGAACCCAGATTAACTGTGTTTAAACACCAAATATCACGTTGGGTAGATGAAAGATGAAAGTTACAAAGTGAACTATGAAATAGGAAATTTTTTCCAAACTCAAATAGGTACTATGAAGCACTAATTCAGTTTCCATAAAAATACAAAAAAAAACATGGGAACTTGGATATGTTAGAAATTCTTATGATAGTTATAAAATTTAGTTTTACAAAACAAGTTTCCTTTTAGAGAAGGTTCCAACAATTAAAACATCCACGAGGCTCAAAAGGTTGTAGTATGGGTAGAGGAAACAAACAATTTGTATGTATTATACAAAAGAATAAAAAACTCTGTAGAAAACTTATTATGTATGTTTTCCCCTATCAAGATCCGGAAGCATATACACTGGCAGGAGAAACTTTTACGGAAAAAATTTACTAGCCAAAAGACATGGGAATGGGTTTCTTTCCTTTTAAATATACTACTCAGCACACAACATTATCCATTATTACCAAAAGAAAAGCAAAACGTCGTATGACAAAAACAACTCAACTCATTCAAAGGGAAATCCACATCAACAATCTCCGCCTCTATGGGATCTGTAGAAGAAGCAAATCTCATCAATATGATGGAGATTTGACTCTGTGCCAACAGACAGATATATAGCTATACCTAACACAGCACCGTAAAAATTCTCTCTTATCAAGACAACTCAGCACACTCAATGAACAGTACAGATTCGTTCTTAGCAAGATGACTCAAAAAGACAATAAAGGCTCTCGAGAAGATAACGGTCTCTCCCTTCCTTTTTTTCTCCTCTCCTCTATAAAATCCCTCTAAAACCTACGTGTCAAGGCATCCAAAAACTCTCCCGACTGTTGTAAGTCTGTAAGAAAGCTAGTAGCCTGTTTGTTTTTAAGTTCCAACAATTTCATTCTGCAAGTTTCTTTTTAAGTTTTGTAAATTCGAAGCTTGTAAGCTTGTAAGTTATTTTCTTGTCAATATATCTAAGTATGGCTAATTTAAAGCTCTTCTCCAGGACTGAGGAAGGCTCTATTTTTTTTTTTTTTTACTATTTCAAGAATCCACAGTCCTTATCCATAGTCAAGTAATTATCAAAGGAAGAAGAAGGGACTGTTTTGGTGTTAATTTGCTTGTAAAAACTGTGTGGGCTAAGGCAAATTAAGCTTCTCGTAGCATCTATAAGACCTGAAAAAGTCGGCGTAAAACTTAAAATATCCAAGACTCCTTGAGGCTTCTTAATAGTGAGGCTCACTAGTGAGAAACAGACTAAAGAAAATCATCCTCCAAAAGTGCCTGAACTAGCTCTAAAACATGAAACACCAAACTAAAACTTTAACTCCTACTGCAACACAAAATTAACTCCTACTGGAACACTAGAACATAAAATTAACTCCCACTGGAACACAAAAAATTTAGTATCAGATAGCGCTGGCATGTTCTAATATATCGAAGACTTATGAATCTCTTTTCCTAAGTCTGCAGGAAATTTACTAAATAGTCTTTCCCCTAAAGCAAAATTGCAATATTTTCTTGAAATTGTTGTAAGTGCTAGGAAATCATTACAAAATGGTTTAATATAATTCTAACTGAAAAGTTGAAGTTGTTCTAAGTCTTGCATTGCTTCTTTTTGTCTGATATCTAATCATGTGTTTGCATCTCCAAGTAGTCTATGAATTGCATAATAGAAATTAAGTATATTATTACCTAGTGTGGCAATCCGTGTTACTTCATCTGAAAAATGTAACTTAAAGTCTTCCCAAGCTGCTTTAGCTGCATCTCTTAAGTAGTTTTCTCCTACTTTTATCATAGCATCTCCAGTTTCTATGTCTAGTTCATACTTAGCTTGGTAATCTCTTTTAACCGAGACTATCTATTGTTCTAAGTATCATATAGTTGAGGATCACATTATGTGATGTTTAAAAGGACAGTATCTTTTCCAAAGAAGGTGACTTCTAGTGGTTGTCTTTTTCCAATAGTCAGTACTAAAGGATTATTGTTAGTGTAAGGAGTTATGCTAGTTCTAGGAGGATGTCCATGTCCATAATCCATGGTTCCCATTGTGTTTTCAGGCATCCTTACTTCATATGCTGGTTTCAAAGTGGCTGATTATTGACCCGGATTCATTAAATCTTTGGCAGATGTTGGCAAGCTAATGTTGGCATCAAGTTTTTAGGCTATTATATTTCGATCTTCATCAAAATATAATATCCAGTTGTCTTTTAGCTTAGGATGTTGTTTATCAAAGGCTTCTAATTCCTCTAAGTCTGTTTTGGTCAAATGTATAGCAGCCTCTGAAGGCATGTTCATCTAAGTCACAAAAAAAAACTCTTGATATCTTTGGAAATATTTATTAAGTTATAATTTTCTGCTATGTTACTAGCTTAATGTATTTTTTGTTTTTGAACTAAGTCCCGATGTCTTTTTCCAAGTTGTTTTAGAATTTAAACTGGATCATTATTCACTAAAGTGAAATTTTCTTCGATAGATTCATCATTAGGAGAATCGTTGTGAGAAGTTGATAGTTGGTAACCAGAAAATCTAACAGAGTTTTTCATTTATATCCTTATACATAATAGATGTTGTTGGTTTTAAAGTTGTATCTAGATTGTCTAGACTTGTGTTCCATTCTAATCAGGCTAAGGTTTCGGAATTGAATTCTCATGGTATGAGAAAGTGAATTCCTTTAGTGGTGATTGCTTCAATCATATCTGCGATTGTGACTTTAAAGTGATTATGAATATGATTCATAGTTTTTCCTAAAAAGATATGTCTAATTGAATATTGTCTCCTTGAAATTGTCCATATCCTTTGGCCTGGATATGTATCTTAATATGTTCACAAAGTCTCTTATAGTAATATTAAAATTGGGACATAAGTTATCCCTACGTTATAGTTCATGTCTACTTCTATTAATCCTAGAATGGCTTTCTCTTTGTTAGAAAGACGGAGTCATATAAGACCAATAATACTTTTCCTCCTAGTTTAGCTCTTGTAAGTCCTCCCAAATATAATTAATCCCAAATGTATATAGTTGTGTCTACGATTATATAATGTTATGGCTGCTTCTTTAGTCATTAAGTTTAATCTTACTTCCCCCTCGGGAGACGAAGAGATTCTTGTCTATAGTGTTTGTATACCGGAGTTAAAAAGTTAAGTATTCCCTAGTTGTATAATCGCCTAGGATTGAGGTGTTTAGTTGTTTATTTGAGAAAATGGCTGAGTCTCTTTCCACATCTATTAGTTCTAATATGTAGACAACAATATTAGAGGAACTATTTCTTTTTGCTAATATATTATCTAGACAGGAAGTAATAGTGGATTCCATGTCTCACCGTTTGTAAGGACCAGTAAAAGGTTCAGTTCTTGTCAAACTCATTTGATTTGGTGTGAGTTAAAAACTTATAATTTTCAGGAAATTTTTTATTGACAGTTTTTCCCAAAGATAGTTTACTTAAGTATTTGTTCAGGTTATCCAATGCTTCTTTCCAAGTTGTGGTTTGAGTGCTTCCTGATATAGTTTGTTTTTCTAGGACAAGTAATCTGTTCTCTAACAAAGATAGTCTGTAATGAATGAATGTTAATAAAGCTAGGATTGTGTTGTTTTGTTGGATCAAGAGTTGGCCACTTTTCCTAGTGGCCTCTAGATTACAATATTTGTCTTCTTTGGTTAGAATTGTTTAGCATGGTCTAATGCTTCTTCGTAGAGTGTATTTTCAAATCTAGGTTTGTTCATTTATATATGATTTCTTCAAGTATTTTAAGAAGAGCGTCTAGCTTTTCATAAAGTTGTCTTATTGCTTACAATCAATTCCTTAGATTGTAATAATACGGCTTTGGACTCTGTGTTTGGACTTTATGTTTTCGGTAAGGCCAAAATATCCTTTTTGGTAGGAATATTTTCTAACTGTAAAGTTCTTTTTAAGGATTCTTGGGTATTATCCGATTATTTTGGACTAAGTTGTGAGAGATCGTATCAAATCTATGTAAAAGAGTTTGTTGTTGTGTTTCTAAAGAAATTCTTATCAATAAGTATGTGAGGGAATTTAAGTGTGCATTTTCAGAATGAAGTCTCTGAGTATGGTATTTAATTCAAATATAACAATGATGTTTACTTTGGTCTAAAGTGATGATCGTTCTTGGTTGTAAAGCTAGATCTAAGTAATCAAGTCTTCTTAGTAGATTTAAGGAAGTTGTACTCATATACTAGGTGCCCCAAAGTCATAAAGGGCCTTGATACCAAAATTTGTGTTCTAGTGGGAGTTAATTTTGTGTTCCTGTAGGAATTTTTGTGTTCGAGTAGGAGTTAAAGTTTTAGTTTGGTGTTTTAAGTCTTAGAGTTGGTCTAGGCACTTTTGGAGGATGATTTTCTTTAGTCTGTTTCTCACCAGTAAGCCTCACCCATTAGGAAGCCTCAAGGATATTAGTCTTGGGTTTGTAAGCTTTACCCCGGCTTTTCAAGTCTTACAGAGTCATGAGTAGCGTAATTTGCCTTACTTCGCCCGCATAGGTTTTACAAGCAAATTAACACCAAAACAATCCCTTCTTCTTCCTTAGATAGTTACATGTCTATGGTCGTAGACATAGATAACGACAAAGGATTCTTAAAACAGAAAGAAGAGAAAAAACAGTCTTCCTCAAGCCTGGAGAAGAGCTTTAAATAGCCATACTTAAACAAATATATTGACAAGAGAATAATTTACAAGCCTCAAATTTACAAAAACTTAAAAAGAAACTTGCAGAAAGAAATTACTGAAAGTAAACACTTACAAACAGGCTACTAGCTTGCTTATAGACTAACAGACTTACAAGAGTTGGGAGAATTTTTGGATGCCTTGACACGCAAGTCTTAGAGGGGTTTTATAGAGGAGAGGAAAAAGGCGGGGAGAGGTCGTTATCTTCTTAAGAGCCTTTAGTGTCTTTCTGAGTCATCTTGCTAAGAACGAATCTGTACTGTTCATTGAGTGCGCTAAGTTGTCTTGATAAGAGAGAATATTTACAGCACAGGTACAGTTGCCTATTGGCATAGAGTCAAATCTCCATCATATTGATGAGATTTTCTTCTACAAATCACATAAAGGCAGGGATCGTTGATGTGGATTGCCCTTGTGAAGGGGTTGAGTTGTTTTTGTCATACCAAGTTTTGCTTTTCTTTTGGTAATAATGGCATAATGTTATGTGCTTAGTCTATTTAAAAGAAACTCATTCACATGTCTTTTGGTCCGTAAATTTTTTAATAAAAATTTCTCTAGCCAATGTATATTCTTCCAGATCTTGATAGGGGCCCCATAACTAAGAACATCCTTGTATAGAAAACCTCCAGTGTTTTAATTGTTTTTCAAGAGATTTATTAGAAGTCCATTCTTTATCCGGATTGGAAGGATAATCTTCAAAAGTAACTAATTGAACATTGACACCTTGTATGTCTAGTTTGACAAGATGTTTGGCGGGCGCAATTTTAAGATTAAGCCCTTCTGGAGGAGAGTTGTCAAAGAAACATAAAACAAAAATTTCATTTTCTTCAAGTATATGCTGAAGTATTGTGCCAAGTTTGTAAGGGAAGTTTTGTAGGGCATCCAAATCATGGACCCATAGCTGATTAAGAAGTCCAAAGTCCATTAGGGTGAAGGGTGTGATTAATCTTCCCCTGTAGTTTTTTGTGTTCAAAAGTTTCACAATGAATATTAGCTCTTCTAAAAGAGTAAAGTGACTGACATCTGCATCCTAATGCCAAAGTGTCTTGATTTGTACATTGGGAGTACAAATTTTGACAATTCCATTTATAATTATATCCTTCTCCGTATATAATAGAGATACCACTGGTTGGATTTTGGTGGAACCCATTCAGGGCTTCTCCAAGTTCTATGAATTGTTTTAAAGCAGAAGTATCGGCAAGAATTCTAATATAAGCTAATATATCTTCGGGTATATTATTATTTCTAGAAAATATATTCCTTGAAGTAGCTTTCTCAGCCTTGGCAGTTAAAATTTCAAGTGATTGGTAATCCTTAGGCCTTTGTTTTATTGGAACAGAGAGTAAGTCAGTTACTTTGTCTGTAAAGTATTCTCAGTATTAAGAGTGGCATTTAAGTAGGACTTGTGACTGTTCCATCTGTTCTAAGTGAAGAACTGATAAAGAAAATTGGGCCTAGTTTGGCCCGAAGTAAATCATAGGCTTCATCCACATAATAGAAACCCTTGTACGAGGGTTTATTGTCTTCTGGTAGAACCATTTTTATCTCGTCCCATGTTGAGTAAAGTCCAGCATGCATGCCTGAAAAGATAGCATAATAGGAGATTTTTTTTCCCTATAGGTTTTTGTATAGTTGTAACAAAGTAATTAGAGAGAGCATTTATAATAGCAATTTTGTGATTTGCTATTCCTAGTGAAGTAGGGATGTTCTTGTTGCACTAGATCAAGTTTTGATCTAAGTTCAAATTGGAAAGTATCTTCTCTTCTCAAGTACTGCTGAAGTTCTTGGTTCCCAAATTCATAGTCTTGTATCCATAAGTTCTGACCTTCTTTTGTTTCACCATAAATTCTGTAGACAAGAGGAGAATTATTGAAGAAGTCTGGATAAAGTATCAGCTAGGGAATTATTAGTTCCTTTTATGTGTTCCCAATTTATTTTAATCCTCTATTAATGATGGTGTCTGTAAACCTAATCCTTTTCTAGTTCCCTTTGTTTGCTGATTATAGCGAACTATTACTTCACAATCAATCCTAATTGTGATTTCAGCCTTGCTACATATGTAGAACATGAAAGCTTCTAAACAATAGATGACTGTTAAAATTTTGTAGTCAAGTGAAGTAAGAGGTCATTTTTCTTTGTACTTTCCTTATGAGTATCTACACAAAGATTCAAAAGCTTTTGGGTCATATTTATATATTTTTCTAAATAAAGCTCCACCCCATCCAGTTTCACAACAATCAATTTCTAGGAGTAGAGTAAGCGCAGCGAGTTGTTTCACCATAGCTTTTATTTGATTAACCAGATTGATATCCTACTGATTAAATAATCTTTGTCCAGTTTGTGAAGTTTTGTTATACAAAGGACCACTGATTTTCCCTATGTCTTTTAAATATAGTCTTGCATAATTTAAAGTCCAAGAAAAGATCTAAGACTCTTTATCTCTTCCATTTTATCTAGAAAGTCTAAAATTTTGCTTGTTATATGAGTTTGAAGGGTTATTTTTCCTTGTCCAATTTGACTACCAAGAAAGTCTATATGGGTTGTAGCTATTTTCATTTTCTTTCATGAAACTATTAACCCGTGTTTCTCAAATAAGTTAAAAATCAAGTACATTATCTATATAGACACAAGTAAAGGAAGAAATGTCTCTAAAAATATCATTCATTTTGCTTTGGAAGATTTGAGGGGCAACTTTAAGTCGAAATGGCATGACTAACCATTTAAAATGTCCTTCTGGACAAGAGAACGTCGTCCATTGCCATTTGACTTGCCAAAAATCATATTTCGTATTGAATTTTATTCAGGAGTTGATCTTTGTTTGATATTTTATAATCATCTTCATGAAAATTGTCATTGAGATGTTTATAATTAAATACGACCTTTTTTCTGCTCTGCGCCTTTATTTACAATAAATGCTGGACTTCTATGTCATGACTTAAAACGTTGGATAGCTTTAAGAGCAAGTAGTTGAGACATGTGTTTTGCATTCTTCTCTCTCCCAGTTAGTGTATTTTAAGTCTTGAGCCTTTATGGTGAGATCGGGATTAATAATATTTAGTTTGCAGTATACCTTATCTCTTTCCTAGTATTTTGTAGGATTTTCCCCTATAATTTCCAGCTTTTCCAGTTTAGAAATTAAGGAGTCTAAAGTGTCATGTGTTTTGAGTAAAGTTAGCAAGTATGTTGGACTAATAAAATCTTGTGGATATAAGATAGTATCTGGTTATAGAATGTGAAGGACTAAATCTTCTTCTAGGTCTAAGTCTGGACTTAAGATGCCAAGTGACATTAGTTTTCCTACTGATGACATGGTTTGTTTGGTTTACAAAAACAAGAGGCAGAAGTTGGATTTGCAGTAGGGAAATATGGACAGGGGTATCACCACGCTTTCGAGTGAGGATCTCAAAGGGATATTCAAAAAGTATAGGTGCAATGACAAACATAGAAAGGAATATGACATAATCCTTAGTGAGTAAAAGAGCTCTATTAGGGGCAAGGAGAAAATTAAGACCAAGGATTAGAGAAATTTGTTTATGATGTAATGAGTGTACCCATAATTGATTCAGAATAAGAGGGTGACTAAAAGTACTGCAATTAGTATAGAAGCGAAATTTGACATTTTTCATAAATTTGTGACAAGAAAGTTGTTGGTCATCAAATTGGGTACTAATGAAAGGTTTATTTGTTTGCTTGATCAAAGTGTCACGTAAAACAGATAGTAAAAGGGATTCATCAATAGTAGAAGTGGTAGCACCACTATCCAGAAAGGCATGAAGGGTGAGTTCATATCCTTGAATATTGAGGGTACACTGAACTCGGTGGACGAATATTGAGGGTACACTGAACTCGGATGTCCACCGAAGTTTATGTGTTACAAATGATAAGAGGGTTTAATGAACACAAAATTTGTGTCTTCAGACTCCTCTGAAATTATTAGGTCTTTGCCTTTGTCATGTGGGAGTGTAGAAGCTTGTTGTTCCCTTAGGGATGTTAGTTCAGTTTCAAGTAAGTTGAGTCTTGTCTCTAAGACTAAGACTCGGGTTTCTAAAAGCACATTTCGTGTACTGCCACGAATAGTGTGAACAGGCAGAATTGTAATTTGGAAAATTGTTTCTAGACAGATGTTACAGCATTGTTTTTTACATAATTTGCAAGTTTGCTCATTTTAACACAGATGGATAGTAATTACAAATAAAGCAAGGATCCATCTTTGAGCATCCACTCATGGATACAAGTCCTTTGTTCCGACCTTAAGTTTGTTAAATTTTGTGGAACAAATTGATGATACATGAAATTAAAGTTGTCTATGAGATTGACAGTCTCCTTAAAATCACTAACGTTATCTTGAGAAAAAGGAGGTATTTCATAAGGGGCATCGTTCCATAAGGAGGTTGTAACAAAGAGTTGATTAGTGTGTAATCTGAAGAGGAAGTGCATTCATCCATATCATTAACGGAATAGAGTAAGTAGAAGACGTATCAAAGACATCTGATTGTATTGTTATTAAGCCAAGATTGGTACATCCTACTAGTCAGGCTTCTCTATTGTAAAGATTTTTGCAGTTGGGACAAGCAGAAGAAAGGTGTCCTGATTCATTACAGGCAACGCATGTAATGGTATTAGCATAAGTCTTTTTAGATTTAAATTTTCTAACATGTTTTTCTTTGTTTAAATAAGGGTTCATTGCTTTGCTTTTCCACACATAATAAGTTTTCTTTAGTTTAAGTTTGGGTTCCCCTAAAGCAAGATTGCAATAATTTCCTGAAATTATTGTTAAGTGCTAGGAAATCATTATAAAATGGTGTATTATAATTTCCTGAAATTGCTTAAGTCTCCTAGAAGTTGTTCTAAGTCTAGCATTGTTTATTTTTGTGATATCTAATCTTGTATTTGCATCTCTAGCTATAAGTAGTCTATGAATTGCATAACAAAAATTAAATATATTATTACCTTGTGTGGCAATCAGTGTTACTTCGTCTGAAAAATGTATCTTAAAGTCTTCCCAAGTCGCTCTAGTTACATCTCCTAAATAGTTTTATCTTACTTTTATCATAGCATCTCCTGTTTCTATATCTAGTTCATGCTTAGCTTGATAATCTCTTTTAAACTATCCATTGTTCTAAGTATTATATAGTTGAGGATCACATTCTATGATGTATAAAAGTACAGCATCTATTCCAAAGAAGGTGACTTCTAGTGGTCGTCTTTTTTTCAATAGTCCGTACTAATGGATTATTGTTAGTTGAAGGAGTTATCCTAGTTCAGGAGGATGTCTTTATCCATAATCCATGGTTCCCATTGTGCTTTCGGGAATCCCTCATACGCTAGTTTTGAAGTGGCTAATGATTCACCAAAAATCATTAAATATTTAGTAGATGTTGGCAAGCTAATGTTGTCATCATCAAGTTTTTGGGTTATTATATTTCAATCTTCATCAAAATATGATATACAGTTGTCTTTTAGCTTATGTTGTTTATCAAAGGCTTCTAATTCCTCTATAAGTCTGTGTTGGTCAAATCTATAGCAACCTCTGAAGGCATGCAGATATATCCATCTAAGTCACAAAAAAAAATTCTTGATATTTTCGGAAAATGATTAAGTTATAATTTTCTATTATGTTACTAGCTTGATGTATTTTCTGTTTTTGTACCAAGTCCAGATGTCTTTTTCCAAGTTGTTTCAGAATTTTAACAGGATCATTATTTTGTCTAAACATTAAAGTGAAATTTTCTTCAATAGGTTTATCATTCGGAGAATCATTGTGAGAAGTTGATAGTTGATGACCAGAAAATCTAACAGAAAGTTTTTCATTTCTATCCTTATACATAATAGATGTTGTTGGTTTTAAAGTTGTATCTGGATTGTCTAGACTTGTGTTCTATTCTAATCCTGCTAAGGTTTCGGAATTGAATTATGTAGGTTTGAGAAAGTGAATTCCTTTAGTGGTGAGTGCTTCAATCACATGTGATTGTGACTTTAAAGTGATTATGAATATGATTCATAGGTTTTCCTAAGAAGATGATGTCTAATTGAATATTGTCTCCTTGAAATTGTCCATATCCTTTGGCCTGGATATATTTCTTAATATGTTTCACAAAGTCTCTTATGGTAATATTAAAATTGGGACATAAGTTATACCTAAGTTATTGTTCATGTCTACTTCTATTAATCCTATAATGGCTTTCTCTTTGTCAGAAAGACGGGAGTCATATAACACCACTAATACTTTTCCTCCTATTTAGCTATTGTAAGTCCTCTAAGTCCAAGTACAATTAATCTCAAATGTATATAGTTGTGTCTACGATTATATAACGTTATGACTGCTTCTTTAGTCATTAAGTTTAATCTTACTTCCCTCCCTCGGGAAATGAAGAGATTCTTGTCTGTAGTGTTTGTATACGTTGTTGAAAAGTTAAGTATTCCCTGGTTGTATAATCTCCTAGGATTGAGATGTTTAGCTGTTCATTTGAGAAAATGGTTCTCTTTCCACATCTATTAGTTCTTCTAATATGTGGACAACAATATTAGAGGAACTATTTCTTCTTGCTAGTATATTATCTAGCCAGGAAGTAGTATTGGATTCCATATGTCTAACCGTTTGTGAGGGAACACTAAAAGGTTCAGTTCTTATTAAACTCATTTGATTTGGTGTAAGTTAAAAACTTATAATTTTCAAGAAATTTTTTATTGATAGTGTTTCCCAAAGATAGTTTACTTAGTCTTTGTTCAGGTTATCCAATGCTTCTTTCCCAGTTGTGGTTTGAGTGTTTCCTGTTATAGTTTGTTTTTCTAGAACAAGTAATTTGTTCTCTAACAAAGTCTGTAATGAAGGGAAGTTAATAAAGCTAGGATTGTGTTGTTTTGTTGGATCAAGAGTTGGTCACTTTTCCCATTGACCTCTAGATTACAGTATCTGCCTTCTTTGGTTACTGAGAATTGTTTAGCATGGTCTAATACTTTTCGTAGTGTGTATTTTCAAATCTAAGTTTGTTCAATTATATTTGATTTCTTCAAGTATTTTATAAAGAGCATCTAGTTTTTCCTTAAGTTGAGTTTTATTGCTTACAATCAATTCCTTAAATTGTAATAATAAGGCTTTGGACTCTGTGTTTGGACTTTATGTTTTCGGTAAGGCCAAAATATCCTTTTTGGTAGGAATATTTTCTAACTGTAAAGTTCTTTTTAAGGATTCTTGGGTATTTTTGAGATAATCAAATTTCCTTAAGACTTCTTAAGCTAAAATCCGATTATTTTGGACTAAGTTGTGAGAGATCGTATCAAATCTATGTAAAAGAGCATGAGAAATTCCTAGACTTATGAGTAAGCCTGTGAGGGAAGTGAACACTTTCGAAATAAAGATTGTATGGGATTTAATTCGAATATAACAAGGATGCTTACATTGGTCTAAAGTGATGATCGTCCTCGGTTGTAAAGCTAGATCTAAGTAATCAAGTCTTCTTACTAGATTTAAAGAAATTGTACTCATATACTAGGTGTCCCAATGTTGAAAACAGCTCTGATACCAAAATGGGAACGGGCTTCTTTCCTTTTAAATATACTACTCAGCACACAACACTATGCCATTACTACCTAAAAAAAAAAGAAAACTTTGTATGACAAAGACAACTCACCCTTTTCACAAGGGCAATCCACATCAACGATCCCCCGCCTCTATGGGATCTATAGAAGAAGCAAATCTCATCAATATGATGGAGATTTGACTCTGCGCCAACAATTCTCTCTTATCAAGACAACTCAGCACACTCAATGAACAGTAAAGATTAGTTCTTAGCAAGATGATTCGGAAAGACACTAAAGGCTCTCGAGAAGATAACGGCCTCTCCTCCTCCTTTTCTCCTCTCCTCTATAAAACCCCTATAAGACCTGCGTGTCAAGACATCCAAAAATTCTCCCAACTCTTGTAAGTTGTATGTCTGTAAACAAGCTAGTAGCCTGTCTGTAAGTGTTTACTTTCAAAAATTTCATTCTACAAGTTTCTTTTTAAGTTTTTGTAAATTCGAAGCTTGTATGTTATTCTCTTGTCAATATATCTGTTTATGGCTACTTAAAGCTCTTCTCTAGGCCTGAGGAAGGCTCTATTTTTTTTTTCTATTTCAAGAATCCTTATCCATGTCTACTACAGATAACTATCTAAGGAAGAAGAGATTGTTTTGGTGTTAATTTGCTTGTAAAACTTGTGTGAGCTAAGGCAAATTAAGCTACTCATAGCCTCTGTAAGACCTGAAATAGCTGGGATAAAGCTTAAAAACCCAAGACTAATATCCTTGAGGTTTCCTAATTGGTGAGGCTCACCCGTGAGAAACAGACTAAAGAAAATCATCCTCCAAAAGTGCCTGGACCAGCTCTAAAACATAAAACACCAAACTAAAACATCAACTCCTACTAGAACACAAAATTAACTCCGATTCAAACACAAAAATTCCTACTAGAACACAAAATTAACTCCTACTGGAATACTGGAACCAAAATTAACTCCCACTGGAACACAAAAATTCCTACCGGAACACAAAATTAACTCCCACTGAAACACAAAAATTTCCCTTCTTTTCTTTTAAATGTCAAGCAAACAAGATATTGACACAATGTGTGGATATCTTAGAAATGAAGCACTGAGTGGTGTAAAATAAACTAACCACCTTACCGGATAGCATCTCATCATGTAAAGTAGTGGATTTGAAGATAAGTCAAGGCCATCTACATGGTGTTGACTAAATACAGCCATGCGCACCTGTGGAGACATATTAACAATGTAAAGTGACTCAACTCTAATAATCTGCCCAAGACAGATATTTAGCAGCTCAAAGCAAAAAACAACACTAGAGGAGAAGCAAGTGCAAAATCAAGTAGGCCAATGTAAACGAAAGAGTTAAAAAGGAGTGTTTTCATGCAATGATAGGTTACATAACCTCTATTCCTGCAAATTAACTATCAACCTCACAGAGTAAGGTAAAAAAGAAATCTTTATGGGCATTGAAAGTGAAAATTGTCCAATTTTATTCTCGTTGAAATGAAAGTGCACATTTTTAAAAGGAAATGTGCAAGAAATTCATGTAACAAAATATATCCCCATTTTTCTCTAGACCCTTAGTTTCATACAATGAAGAAAAAGCCTCTGATAACCTGAAGGGAAAACTATAATTCTGGACCTATATCACTGCAAACAGGCACCCAACAAAAGTTTGCTAAGTTTGTAGCCTCTTTTACTGTCAAAGTTTTATTATTGACAGATTTACCCAGAAATTTGGTCATTCAGTGATAGAAGACCAAGAGTTTTTAGCAAGCAGAAAGAGAGAAAAGCAAAGAGAGTGAGAGCAGGGGAAGGGAAGAGTAAGTTTTTCCCTTATTGGAATCAGCAAGAAGCTTTTCTTACTAAACAATCTAAACTAATCTTTTCTTATGATTAAGATGGAAGTAATAATTCATCACATACATTCACTCCCTTTTTAGTTTTCACTCATTATCCTTGCCTCTCACTAAAAAAAGATACCAACAACAGATAAATCCCTTTACACCCCCACCCACCCACCCACCCCCTGCCTCTCTATTCATCCACTCCAAACATGGCCTAACAGCATCATAAAAAGTCTATGCTCAAAAAGCACAACAAATTAATGTGAAAATAGTTAACCACCTTAAAATATCTAACAAATAATCCTGGTAGACACGGGAATAGTATTTTTATACAAAATACAAGCTGTGTTCACAAGGTTGCAAAAGAGGTAACCTTATCATGACACCAAGACCCCCCTAGCAAGACACTCGACTGTGCTCCTATTAACTATATGCAAATTCTGTGCATACAGCTAAAACAACACGAAGTTTCCATCATGTAATTTGGCTCATAACAGTGACGCACTCAATTGCTGTCCTATATCACTAGAGACCAGAAGGCATCAAGATTCAGCTATGGATATTAGAAGAACTACTAGAAGTGAATTACAACAGAAACTAAATCTGCAATTTACAGACGCTCCTTTTGCTTAATTTAATTTCTTTCTATTATCAGCCAGTTAAGTTTGAAAATTATACCGCTAAAGGACACATGGAATTAGAGGGTAGAAAACAATTAAAACATGCTATATTTCTTTAATAATTTCCAAAACTCCATCAAGGGTAGAGAATGGAGACAATTTTCAAGGGCAGTGCATAATTACTAATGCTCATGATAGCACATTACTGACATCCTCACTGATCTCATGGTCTCCACATGGTCTGGTGAGTTCTCTCTCTATTGAATTAAGTCTGGCGTTCAAGGTTGCTCTTGGTACTAGTGAAGATTTACCTTACGCTTAACATTGTTGACCAGAAATAAAAAATGTAGTGGTACAGCCAGAAAAAATATTGCTACCCAAGATCATATACTAAGTTCTCATCACGAAAAAAGAAAGCCCAAATTAGATTGAGGAGAAAGATGGTTCATATCAATTTAATTGCTTCTTATCTCTTGGCTACCTAAAAGAAATTGAATCTTAGATTTTTGTTAAAAAAAAATTGTTCCCAAGAAAGAAAAATTGGACATAATACACCAGATAGTAGAATCAGTCGAAATTGCAGCTTTTCCTCAATTTCTAACTCCTTTCTCGCTTCCCCAGTTTATATTTCATTTACTCCCACTCCAACATCAACTTGTCTTGGTAGTTCGAATGACAAACTAATAATACAAACTGTTGACAATTAGAAACCACTATTATGACATCACAGGAACTTAATCTTTGAAAATAACAGTTGTAAACTTAATATGGAAAATGGCATTCTTAACAACCACGTTTTATAATTCAATCAAGTGATACATAAAGCTTAAATGTAAAATCTAGTTTCGAGCTGGGGTTTCAGTCCCCAACCAGAACGAAATGATTTCATGCGGTTTCAACCATGTTGGCGAATGGTGTTGATCACTCCAAGGAAGAGGAGAAAGAAGAAGGAGAAGGAAAAAAGTGAAGAGGAAGAAGAGGAGGAAGCTTACCTGGAGATGTTGCAAGTGCTAGAAGATGAAGCCTTGACATCTCCCTCATGTTGCCTCATATTGCAACCAATCAACCAAAAAGAAAGTAAGATTTTGGGCACTTCATGAAGGGAATCGCAAGGAAGAATTGCGACAAAAAATCATGATGAAGAATAGCAAAGAAGGGTTTTGGGTACGGCATAGAGGAAAATTAGAGGAAACCACTGAGTCCAGGTCGTCACGATGGACTTCAGGTACCACATGGAGTATGGATCACAAGGAGATTGTATCAGTGTCGATGTTAGCAGTTAGCAATGCAGCAGAACAAAAAATATCAATCATGTTGACTGGCATGGCTCGTTTAATCAATGCATAAAGCTAACATGTTAATTTGGGCTTCTGCAACAGTCCCCACTAGAAGTATGAAAGAACAAGGATAGAGTTGAAAATCTTAATCAATGTATAAAGCTAACATGTTAAATTGAACTTCTGCAACAGCTCACTAGAAGTATGAAAGAAAAGGATAGAGGTGCTTGAACTGGAAAATACAATTACGATGAGAGTATGAATAATACCTTTGCGGAGCGAAACACTGTCCCAGAAGTTGGTTGAAGATCCCCAGATATAAGTTTGAGTATAGTTGATTTGCCAATACCATTGGGACCGACCACTGAATGCAAAAACTTATGTTCTTACTAGGGACAAAAAAACTGAAGTGACAACATACAGATAAATACTCTACCACTAACTTATACACATAAGACATGCCAACTAGGAGTAATATGAAGAGAACTATTAATAAGAAGATTAAACATCATGGACATGAGAAATTCTTGCCAATAACTAGAGCATGTTAGTTAAAAAAGAAAGAGGAGAGAGAGAGAGCATGAGAATTGAGAAGCGTATATAAAAGGACTACACTTGCAAAAACAAGATAATGAAGTTTATTATAGCTTTGACAAGGAAGACCGGAGTTAAGATTCCCATCTTCAAAGCATGAGAAGAAATGAACTATTATAATTCACCATAATATGGTAGCTAACTATAACACATTATTATGCAAGGAAAGATATTTCATTGCTTACTTGCTATCCGACTGTCAAGATCTATGCCAAAATTTAAATTCTTAAACAAGATTGGCCCTCCTGGATAGCCAAATGACACATCACTGCAACCACATACAAGTTTGTAAGCTTATCCTCCCAAGATAATACCAAACATCAACACAAATTTAGAGATAACAAAAGAAAGCACAACAAAGAAACATAATGAAATCTGAAAGTCAATTGACAGCATGACAAATAACATTTTTTTTCTTTACTCCAACTTTAATATGAGAGAAGGAAATGGTAGTTTCCCACATGCACAGTCCACAACTGCTGAGTTTACAAAAAAAAACTAGTTTGCAAAAAGTCTTGAGCATAATAGACAAGAGCTTCAAGCTCACAGCCAAGATAAATTACTGGTAGTAACACAAATATAAAGTGCTGACATTTGAAAATATTCTAAATGCATTCTTGGAATAATTGATTACAAGCAAAACTCATAAATACAAGTCAAAGATTCTTCAATTGATAGCATTAAGTAAATACTTTTGTATAAAATGATGGCAATTATTGGTTGCATATCTAGAAGTAATAATAAAACACCTTTCAGTAATTACAAAATAATACCTAAAACTTATAATTGGGGGGCCAGGTCTGTCATCTGGGGTAGGGAAATCAAACTTGTAGCTGAAACAGAAAAAGAACTTAGCACCAGGAAAATATTGGGTTACAAATATCTTTGTCAGTCTGGAAGAGAGAATACTCAGGATCATTAATAATTGCATCTACAATCCCCATTCTGTCAAGTGCCTGAATAATTTTTTATTCAAATCATCAGCAATAGTATAAACAATACAAATGTTTATAAGCACATGAAAACTCTGTATCAGGTCTAACTAAACCTTAGCCTTGAAAGGTAAAAGACAAATTTTCTAAGTGATGCACAACTTAATGACCACATAGGTTTGGACTGTACCTTGATTCTGGACTGCACAAGGGACGCCCGCTTGGCATTGTAGCGAAACTTATCGATGAAAGCCTACACAGAAATACATAAATGTTAAATCAAGGTAGAAAGATGACCTTTATAGCAATTGTCAACATGTAATGCCAAAACAATAAACTGAGAGTTGTTAGTGACAAAATTACCTTCTGGGTTAATGAAAGATGGAGCTAATGCAGAAAACAATAATCTGTTTAAATGCAAGTCATTCGCTAGTGACTTTGCAGCTTACTATAACTATATTAAGAATGACAAATGACTAACAAGGTCCAACAATTCTAAGAGTTTTTTCCTAAGCATTCAGAGGCCATTTTTTCACTCAAAACTGTAAATCACAGATGAAACTTCAGTGAATGTGCATGAATCCAGAATATAGTCTAGAGAAAAATAGACCTGCATATGTGCTCTAGCCTTTTCATTTGCTTCAAAGGCTTTTTGTTGGTTTTGAAGCTGTTCAACTTTTGTTCTCTCAAATGTATCATAGTCTCCCTTGTATGAAGTTAACTGTTTCCCATGTAAATGAAGAATATCCGTAACAACCTGACATTTGTAACCATGTTAAAATCAATTATGAGGAAATAGTATTCATCCTTCTACAGGAACTTGTTAAAGAAAAACAACTGTGTAGAATTTGTATCAGAAAAATTTGAAGATACCGTATTAAGAAACTCTCTCGCATGAGAAACCACAATGAATGTCTTTGGCCATTTCACTAGGTAAGACTCCAACCACAATACAGCATGAAGATCAAGATGGTTCTGCAAACATATAATTAGTGTAATTTAGTCAAAGAAAAAAAAAGGAAAACTATAATCTTAACAATTACTGTTGGTTCATTAAGTAATAGGGAATCAGGAAGGTAATTATAATCTTAACAATTACCGTTGGTTCATCAAGTAATAGGAGATCAGGCTCAACAAAGAGGGCACGTGCTAAAGCTATACGCATGCGCCATCCACCAGAAAAAGCTTTTGTAGGTTTTTTCTGCATCTCAGGGGTGAAACTAAGACCCTGAAACAAAATCATGACTTTGAAAACACAAACACACATTCATATGTACGCACCAACAACAAATGGCAGTTGAACAACATAATTAGTTGTTTTTCCATCTTTACTTACATAGGTCTAAACACAAGTCAAAAAAAAAGTCTAAGCACCAAAAAATTACAGTACAACAAGTGTGAAGGCTAATACATGGCTACATGCCTATTATAATTTTCACACAATTCAGAACTGAAAAAAAAAGGGAAGAAGGGATATGAATAGCGAAACTCCCTCAAAGTTCAAAATCTCGAGTCATACCGAAGTTTGTCTTCGATTGAAACAATATTATTTCGGTATTGTGCTAATGTTTCGATGCATGGTGTTAATAATGAATTAAACTTGAAGAAGAAAGGAGATGAAGCATAAGAAGGAGACATTGTTTGTGTCAAGCATGGTTTTGAATCTTTTACCATGCTAGGTGAAACGGTCGAAACATATCATTCCAATAAATTATCGAAACTCGATACCACTCAGTATCAACAATATCTTCTTCCTTCGTTTCATCTCCTTTATCCTTCAACCTTCAATATGTCACTGGCAACTTGCATCGAAGCATCGATGCGATACTGAATCAGTATCTTTCCTGTCAAAGACTAAAACTACGTCACGGCTCGAGATTTTAAACTTTGATTATGAATGGTATCAAGTTTCGGTGATTTATCAAAACACTGCATTTCAATCGTTTCGCTAGGAACGGTACAAGATTTCAAACCAAGAACCCATTTACATGAATCAATCCCATAGTGGCTAATGTTCCAAAAATATTTAAATGCCTCAAGATCCCAAAGTTTTCAATGTGCAAACTGAGACTCATTGCAAGGGCATAAATAGGTTGAATCCATGCACAGACAAGAAGATGAAGCACTGATAACAAATCTCACAAAAAGGAAATCATTGCTAAAGTCAAAATATGGTTCTTTTATAAAATGGGGGGAAAAATACTACAAAAAGGCAAGGTTTAATTTATTTGGTCCAACAACAACAGCCAAGCCTTTATCTCACTAAGTAAGATCGGCTATATAGATCCTCCTACGTCATTAGACTTGATCCCTACTATATCATCCTCTATAATTAAATGAATTTATTTTATTTTATCATTGCTAACCAAATCTTCTTTGATCTTCCCCTTCCTCGATTACCTCAATTAACGTGTGTATTTATCACAGTCTCATATCACCTAATCGAAGCATTTATCGGCCACCAAATACATGTTCATATCATCTTAACTGTGTCTATCGAAGTTTCCCCTCAATAAGTATATCCTCGACTTTCTCTTTAATGTTCTCATTTCTTATCCAATCCATCCTCGTACATCCGCACATCCACCTTAACATTCTCATCCATATGACTTTCATCTTCTGCTTGTGTGTTTGCTTTATAGCCCATCAATCAATTTCATATAACATAGCAAGTGTAACCGTTATTTTATAAAACTTCCCTTTAAGCTTTAAAGGTAACTTAAGAACACCTAACGTCCTCCTTTTCAACTACTCTACTTGTATCCTACGTATCAACCCCTCCATCATCTTACAAAATTGATCCTAGATACTTAAAAGTCTCTATATTAACAACTGTCTTGCTATGTTTGTTACAGCTAAACTTAAATTTCATATAAAATAGTCTTTACTCTACTAAGCCTAAACCTTTAGCTTCTCGCATCTCCTACCAAGATTCGAACTTAGCATTTACTCCACAAGTCTCATTGACCAAAACAATGTCATTAACAAACAACATACACCATGGTCACTTATTTTAGATGTGTCCAATGAGTTCATCCATAACTAATGTAAAAAGATATGGACCAAAAGTTGATCATTGATGTAATCCTATTTTTATATGAAATATTTCTTTTAATCAACTTGGAGTTTTCACTTTTGTCATTACATCATTATACATATCCCTAATTGTCTCAATATATGCTACACTAGTCGCTACCACTTACTTTTCTAGAATTCTTCATATAATTTTCCTTGGAACTTTGTTATAAGCTTTTTTTAAGTCAATAAATATCATGTGTAAATTTGCTTCTTTTCTAATATTTTTCAATCAATTATCTAAGAAAATGTATAACTTCTATCGACCTTTCAAGCATGAATTTAAATTGATTTTCGTTCACATTAGTTTCTTCCTTAATCTTTTTTCCATCACTTTTTCTCAAAGTTACACGGTATAACTCATTAGTTTAATCTTACTATAATTCTCACAATTTTGTACATCTCCTTTGTTCTAATTAAGGAGATTAAATTACTTACCCTTTACCGATCAAGCATTTTCTTCATTAACAACATCAAGTTGAATAACTTCATAAGTCATTCAATACCTTAGGCACTTTCATACCTCTAATGGAATATCATTTGGTCTAATTGTTTTTTCATTTTGCATCCCATTTAACACCTGTTTTACCTATGAAATTTGAATTCTTCGATAAAAATTTAAATTTCTATACTTGTCTAACCTACTTAAATTTCCTAAGCTAAATTGATCACCTAACCCTACATTAAAGAGTTAATAAAAAACATCATCCATCGCTCATTTATTTTCTTATCCTACATTAGTACCCTATTGAATTCATCTTTAATGCATGCATCTTATACCGCTAAGATATCTTTTTTTCTTCTCTCTCACTTTAGCTATTATATAGATGTCCCTTTCTCTTTCTTTTATATCAAGTTGCTAATACAAGTGTTTGAAAGCTTTATTCTTAGCTTCACTCCCTGCTTTGTTCTTACAAGTGTATAGAAACTAATAGGTTGTTCTTTTTTCCTTCAATTTTTTTTTGTACTTCCTCATTCCACTACCAAGATTCTTTATTTAGTAGTAATTGTCCTCTTGACTCACCGAGTACGCTCTTAGTCATTGCTTTTAATTTTAACATTATCTTATCTCATGTTATATTTGAGTCATCATGCATTTCTCCTAATAGCTAGGTCATTATTTTACAAAGACAGTCATCTTTCATAGCTTGAAAACAAATTAGGATCTGCCCCCAGGGCGTAGCGCAGATAGTGGGCGCATGGCATCTCTGGCGTAATGGTCAGGGGTCAATTCTCAGGAACTGACGACCTGGGGTTTACCCCACCATGCGCCTATGGCCTGTATACCTGCATGAACCTCCCTCCATATCCGTGGGGTCGGCACTAGGGGAGTCGTTAAGGTAGCGGATCTATCTTTTTTTAAAAAACAAATTAGGATCCTATGTATTTGATATCTTTTAATTTTATAATAATTATTCTCCTTGTTCCTTGAAAATTTGAGTTTTGGGTGGCACAATTTGTTCATGCTGTATCAAGTGGTATAGAGCTAGAATTAATGTGAGGCTTTTGATTGAGCAAGCTTTCTTTAATTTCCTCAAATACGAGTTATTATATTGACAGTTTCTAAATTCTCCCTATTAAGGTTGTAAATGAATCAAACGTTTATGAACAAACTCATACAACTCATTTGTGTTCGTTCAACAATTATATATATATATATAAACAAGCTTGAACACTAATAAACTTGGTTCATTAACGTTCATGAACAAAGATTAGGAACAATATATAAATAAACTTATTTATTAACTTGTATAAAATTTAATTATAAATTTATTTTTAAATTTTTTTATTCAAATAAATAAAAATATAATTTATTTTTTTAAGCTTAAATTATTCATAATATGTGTAAAATAAATAATAATAATATAAGTTTTATGTATTGGATAAATGTTTCATCTAATTTATGAGGAATTCGAGGGTGTTTGACTCTGCTTATAAGTTCTACAAAACAGCTTATAAGCTGTTTTGGAACTTATAAGCTCTTCAAATCTGTTTGGTAAATTTTTTTGTAAATAGCTTATAAGCTGTCAAAATAAACTGTTTGACAGCTTATAAGCTGTTTTTTAAAAAAGTAAGGGAGACTCTACTTTTTTAAAAAATATCTTATTTTAATAATTTTCTTCTCTAAAATATCCTTATATATTTTCATTAATCTCCATCTTATCCTCCATAGAATTTTACAAACCTAACAACTCTCTCTACGCCGACTTTTTTTCCCAGTACACGAAGTCTCCAATACTCCCTTCCATTTCTTCTCTCCCTAGTGCACAAATTCTCCGACTCGATTAGAATTTGATTTTTTTTCTGTCTAACTTTATTTTAGGATTTAGAAAAATAAAAGTATCAAATATATTATTAATCAATTTTTAACTGTAATTTTTATTTGAAATATTAATGATATCATTAAATTTTTTTAAAAAAACTAAATTAAAATATCAAATAGTTTTATTTTTTTAATATAAGTTTAACCCATTATAAAATTATAAACTATTATATACAATATCTTAATAGTATTATACTATTTTTGGTAATTTTATTAGTAAAAAGATCTTATAATACCAAACACATCAATATCTGTTTAAAATAAGTTCATCCAAATACTCTAATAGTTTATTTTTAAAATAACACCTAACGACTTATAAGCTCCTAAAACAACTTATAAGCTATACGAGCTTATAAGATGTTTTTAATAAGTTTAGCCAAACACCCTCTAACTGTTGAGACAGAGCTCAAAATTGAGATGGAATCCTAGACTGAAAGGGAGTCTACTGTTGAGATAGAGTCTAAGGCTGAGAGGGAATCGGCTACTAAGACAAGTTCGAGATTAAGAGAGAGTCTACTGCTGAGATAGAGTTTGAGACTGGGAGAGAGTAGATGAGAGTACTTATCGGTTGCTGCTGAGACAGAGCTCGAAATTGAGATGAAATCCGAGACTAAGAGAGAGTCTACTACTAAGATAGAGTCCGAGACTGAAAGGAAATCTACTACTACTAAAATAAGTCTGAGATTGAAAGAGAGTCTATTGTTGAGACAGAGTCTGAAACTGAAAAAGAGTGGATGAGGGTCCTTCTGGGAGACTAAAGATTCTTCATAGATATCTTAAGGCTAGCAATATCTTGCTAGATGATAATCCATGTCCTACGATTGGACTTTGGCATCGCAAGGCTTTTCAACCAAGACCAGACTCACCAAACTACTAGCAAACTCCTTCGCACATTGTAAGTAGAAGTATATTAAGTTTATTATTATTTACTTGTATACTTGCAATCTAATTGTCTTTCAATATGAAATTGTTCTAGAGGATACATGGCTCCAGAGTAGGCTCTGCAAGGAACCTTTTCACCTAAATCAGATGTTTGCGGCTTTGGCATTTTAGTTCTAGAGATCATCACGGGAAGAAGTGTCTTCATTTGTTAGTCTTGTGGGTATGTAAGTGGTCTCTCTCTTCGCAAGAAAGTATTCTTTTCCATTTTGATTGATTGAAAACGTTAAGCAACTGTGGAATGACGGAAGAATAGTGGAAGTTAAAGATCCAAAATAGGAGATGGGGAATGGCTAAAGGAAGAACTGAGAAGGTAAACCTACCCTAGGCTTGCAGTGCCCTCTAGAGAAAGTGGAAGATCGGTCAAACATCCGGGAAGTAAATCTCATGCTGTATAGCAACAGCATTACAGTCCCTTCTCTGAAATTTTCCAGTGATTCTGAAATTAATTCTTCGGGAGACGAATCTTTGGTGTGATCATTTCCATGAACTTGGACATTGAACGCAAGATCATATCTAGTGGCTGAAGTTTAGAATTCTAGCCATTTTAGCTTATTAACGTCAAAATGTGTAAACATGGAGCTTATGACTAAAAGGTACTAAAGATTTGTCCTATTTTGGCTGCTCCACTTAACCTCAAATTGATATGCTTGACCGGTAGTCAAGTTTTGAGCCGTAGACGGACCTGCTGATGGGCAATAGTTTTTAGCCTCTTTGTATTTAAAAATCTTAGTTCAAATTAAATAGGGTAAATGTACTATTAGTGTATTAGAAAAAGATATATTGAAAAATAAAACCTATTAATAAAAACGTTAATGAAAAAAAGGCATGAGATACATTTGAAATTAATTTTTTTAAATAAATATATTAAAAATAAATGTATATAATAACAAATAGAAATTTGCATGGCCACCGCCGGTCTCATCAGTTTTTGATCACTACACGAACCTTATGGGAATTTTGTTCTAGTGTGCCTCTATATATTATTTTTTTATGAATATGCATGAAGTAAAAAATAACAGTTAAAATCTCTTCTAATAGTATAATTATACAATTTAAAACCCTTCGTAAACATTTAATCTTTGTCAATAAAAAAAGTTATAAACACGCTAAACAAGGAGATCATATGCCTATTGGAAATTCATCAATCACCGAGCAAAAGGATTCACCGACGCAAAATCGAGATAGTATCCTTCGGCTTTAGCCAAGACATGGGTGTATTTCAAGCAGTAGATTCTGAGAATGTTAATCACTGGTGAAAGTTTACAGGTTCCAAAGGTTGTCTTCTAATAAGCATGACAATCAGAGCGTATCTAGAAAAATGAGAGCAATCATAATCAGATTTTGTTTGACAATGCGATGGGATACAGGAACAATACCGGTAAAAGCTAATTAGACAAACACAACACACTATGAGCACAGCATATTCTTTGCAAATAACTTGTACACAATTGGCACTCGATCAAAGTCAGTGTAGGATGCTTGCAACTCCTTACTCCTGAAGCTGTAGTAAGTTATCAAAGATATCTTTTCAGAAAAGGAACACAAACGAACAAATATATGATTAATCAAAGATGAAATTATCTTGTATTAGTTTGTGCCAACTGCATTTGATGGCTATTGAATAATTGCCAATATAATGGCCATAAATCCTTCAAGGCGCTAAGATAAAAGCTTGCAGTCATAAAGGTCTCTTAGATGAACAAATGGGAGTTGAGAAGGGACCATGGAAAGAAACAAGAAAAACCCAAGTCAATAAAAAACATTTAGTTAAGAGAGGAATGGAAATAAATGAAATGATGAATCAAAATGTCTGTAAAATCAACTCAAAAGAATTTATCTTATTGAACCACTTAACTAAGTGACGTCAAGTCAGCTTTTCTGACCAGGACATAAGAAAGATTATGGAACATAAAGATAGCTTTACAGTGCTCAGACGAACAAAAAACACCAACCAGTATAACAACTTTCCATCTAAAACATACCTAATATAATAACATACAGAAACAGAACACTCAACATAACATGACAGAAAATGAACACTTTTTGACATGACAGAAAAAAAAAACATCAATATCCAAATCTGTTCTGATTTTAAATCAGACTGTAATATTTCTAAACCAGGTTAAAAAATCCCAGATACTTTTCATGATAAAGAAAAACACTAAACACGTTGAAAAAGAATTAACAAAGCATCCATAGATTTTTCAATTAGGGACTATAGGGAGTTCCAAAGCAGATAAAACAAAAAAGAAAAGAAAATTCATACCATATTGCGCATGTATTTATCCACCATACTCCAGACAATCCTATGACGAGAAACACCAAAAATAATTCAACCTGCTAGCTTTCTGGGAGGTGTTCCTGGTTTTAACAAATTATTTCCAAACCCTTTTTTCTTGTCAGCTGGTTTAAGAATCTGAAATGAGCACGTCAAAGTGTCATCTACACTCATCATAGCACCAGCATTATCAAATTCACCACAGTAGTTTGGAGCAGAGAATATTGTCACTAGCTGGCGTTTTGCAAAGAACTCAAAGCCATCTTCCACAACCTAATAAAAAAGATTAACACAAAATATCAACACAAGTGGTTCAAGGAACACAGAAACCAAGAAGCCAGCTACTGAAAGTCACTGTCCCATCATTCATTTGCTTCAATTAGTAGTCATATGTTCTCAGATCTAATTCTGAAGATAGTAAATTGAACATAAAGTGAAAAAAATGGCACTGTCACAAATAGCAATATCGCTCTAAGTCTTAAAGTTGATGAAAATAATTTTTAAAAGAGTAGCAAGAGACTAACCTGGTGGGCTCGGCAGATAAGGTCCAAATCATGCTTTTGAAGAAACTCAGTGACCTTGTCATGTCCAAAAGTATAAGAAACACCTCTATCATTTTCACCCCAACCATCTATACCTCTGTCAGGGTCTGACCATAGCAAATCACAAAGGAGACCTTGGTCTGGTACATCCGCTGGACGAGCAATATTTCTTATCTGATCTAAACTCTCTAGCTCAGGAGATAGACCCCCATGCATGCAAAGTATCTTACCATCAATAAGCGCAGCAACTGGAAGGCAGTTAAAACAATCTGTAAAAACTTTCCACAAACGAACATTATATCTCCTCTTGCACTCATCATAAAAGCCATATATACGGTTAATGGATGCAGATTCATGATTCCCCCGTAGAAGAAAGAAGTTTTCTGGATACTTGATCTTGTATGCAAGGAGCAGGCATATGGTTTCAATGCTCTGCTTACCACGATCAACATAGTCCCCAAGGAACAGATAATTTGCTTCCGGTGGGTACCCACCGTATTCAAAAAGCCTAAGAAGATCAACATATTGGCCGTGAACATCTCCTGCATTGAAGAGTTCAATCTACTAAATGGAAGCACATATTGGTAATATGTAGCAAATATATATCACATCAGTATTCTTCTAAGTCACTAAGGCCCCATGCATATTTGAGGTAATATAACTATAAAAGGAAACTAAAGGGCTGGTCATTGCCCCATCACTATCAGTATTTTTCCAGGCTAGACATTTGTGTCTGTAAATCCTATGCCGAATGTAATTGGCCTAATGGTCAATACATAAAATGAAGACAAGAAACTAATAATCAAGCAACAATAAGTCAAGCAGTTAATTATAATTAATGACTGCAACAAAGAGAATCAAATCTCGCCCTGATGTCATTAAGAAGCAGTAGATAAATGATAATTAAACAAGCATTAGCACTCCAGCTATCAGTAAAACCACCAATTTAATCAATATTTCATACCTAAGACAACAAAGAAATATGAAAAGAATAAATAGAATTCTTTTCATGCTTGAATGTCACTATTAACTGGAAATGTTATATATCTATTATAACATATATATGTTATAAACTTATATTATATTATATAGGATGCGGTGGTAAGGAGAGACCCCACCCCGAACGCGGGGATAGCGACCACAGTGAAAGTCAAAGTCAAGACGGTCAACGCTACAACATCATCGTCCGATCGGGGAGAGGGTCGCCCGACCGAGAGGAGAAAGGCCCGATCTGACATCATTTATGGCTCGGCAACGCGCCGAGCATCCGACGCTCAATAAAGGAACAAATGCCAAGTATATGCAGAAGTCAGGCCAAGTGGCTACTCCGCTCGACCTTACAACGGTACTCACAACACGAACTCAGCGATGTCCCGACCGAGAGGGTCACATGAACAACAAGGGTTCGGACGAGTGGATAGTGGAGAAATAGGCCGAGCGGGAGAGAAATAGGCCGAGCGGCTCTCCCGCTCAGCCCAGCACGCAGGCAATGGCATTCTAGCCGAGCGACTATCCCGTTCGACCCAGCAACAGACAGCATGCAGACAGTGGAGATCCGAGCCGAGCGGCTATCCTGCTCAGCCCAGAAACAGACACAACATGCTAACTTCAACATCCTTTTGGGAGATAGTGTCGCTGACAGGCGGCATGGTCAAACAAAAGATCGTACGGCGGAAGCTTCCACTGTCACTTCAGAGATATGCTCAGCCCGTTAAGATACTGTGTCAGGACACTTTACTGACACGTCTTTTCAAGGAAAACTTGGGGACTCATGCTCGCCTTGGGAAGTGTGCACGCACGCTACAGGAGCTCTATATAAAAGAGGGTTCAAGTTTCAGCATAGATATGCACAATAATTGTTGCTATTTCACTCGTTTCTTTGCTCCTCTTGCATCTTCATCGTCGGTGACTGACTTGAGCGTCGAAGGGCCAACGCCAGGAACTCTTTCCCTGGCTCGGCACTGACGTAGTTGTGGTTGCAGGTCCGAGTGAAGCCTACACGCGGTCAGCAGGCGCACCCCGTCCCTAGCATCAGTCTCCTGCGACTTTCGGACAGGATCAATATATCTAGTATATAGTCATATTATATGTTTTATAAATATATAACAGGCATATGTTAAGTTAATTAACTTATATGTGTTCCTGAAATCATGAATTTCCAAATCACGAGGTCTCCTCAATAAAGCTCCTATGACCCATTAAGGATGCAAATATAAACTCCCATCTCTGATTGTGAAATCAACAATCATCGCTCCTCTCAGCAATTGTCATTGTAATGTCAGCGAGGTCTTTCTTACCCAAGTCATTTGTGTCGCCTCCTTGATATGTTGTTGCCTTTGATGATCCAATTCCTCTATGTCATTGCCTTGATTCACTAATGGTATTATCTATTCATCTTTCTCTGATTTGTAGATCCTTCACTCTTATTCCCTTCCCCATGATTGAGATTGGGAATCAAATTTGAGTCCTTTTGTTGCGTAACGTGTCAGCTAAGAGAACACATGTTAACAAAGAGCACACATGACTAGCCTAGAGAATAGCCCGTATCACATGAGATACAAGCAACACAGTGTGTGTCGATGAGTCTCATGTGTCAGTGTAAGGTTGGACCAAAAATTTTGCTGTCATGTCGGGTAACACAGCTCAGTATTTGATTCCACGGTTCCAATAGATCTAATTGCAAGTCATAATTCTATGTTACTTTTTGTTTTTCAAGTTAATCACTATATCGTCCTATATAGGGCTAGATAGCTAGAGTTAAAATTGTTTGAACCCATGAACATGAATAGAATTGGGAATTAGGACGAACATATCTGATGATGATGATCCTATATTGAATCACTTGTACTCATTTTCTTTAGATTGTTTGAAATTAAATGAGAACCGTATACAAGATAGAAACTAGAAAATAAGCACTAGGAGAGACACTATCAGGATATTTGGCTATACAGTGGGTACAAACCAAAAAAGATAGATATTTCAGAGACAAGATTGAATACAAGGTGTAAATCTGAGAAGACGACTTGACTATATAGTCAGGAAGCTAACTCCTTAAACAAATGTATTAAGTAGTACAAAATAGTGCAAGGATAAATCAAGAAAATTAGAACATCTTGCATTCCAGAAAATTTAAGCACCCTGCATTCTAAACAATATGAGGAACACAGAAACATCCTTATTTTTTCAGATCAATTCATATAAACTTTAATAGGAAATACCTAGAGAATAATGTGTTTTGAAAGTTAGTAATAATCTCGGTATGCACTGAGATAATGATAATGATTCTAAGGTTTGATTGGTGGAACTAGAGCTACTTTATGTAACCTAAAAGTTTAAATGTGGATCTTGCAGAAAGGTGTATGCTCAATTACTGCAGGAAAAAAACAACTTTGCAACTATTATAGACTGCATACACCAGCAGTTTGTTTGGAATGTATCTAGAGGGATGCGTTTCCAAAGAAGTGAAAAATTTCCAGTGAGGCTCTCTCCATAATTTTTTCAAGATGAAATCAGAAGCAATCATAGAAGAGAAGTTGAGTTGTACATAGGTTTAAGGATTTCATGCAAACAATAGGAAGCAAACTGACTAGCATGCAATGAGATACTTCTCTAAATTAACCTACTCAATGAGCACATACGGAATAGTGAAACAGGTCAATCATAGCTAAGAACCCATTTTGAAGTTCCAAGCGTCAGACCTAAACCATTTTGAAGTTCCATGCATTGCACTCAGTTTTCATATAACAAGAGAATCTGATTGATTCATTATCAAGACCTAGTTAAGGCAATCATGATTCATACTTAGCGAGATCCCAAAAACATCACCAAGTCAAAGAATTAACCAACTATCAAAGCATCATTAGCATGTAGTAGAAAGCAACAAAACGAGTTTGGCACATAGTAGCAATAAGTGAAGCCCTAATAAAAAGATGCTCTAATTTGAAGACACAAAGAAGCAGAATAAGCAACAAACAGATATTGTATTCTGATCACGAAAGGCTTCAAAATCAAAACCCTGGTAAAAATTAAATTTTTTTTTTTTGGGCCACTACCACAGATCTTGATGGGGGCCTCGAGCTCCAAAAGATTGGGCTGACCGACAAAGATCTCCTTGGAGGCGACGCACAGTTGCCGGATCTCCGCATCGGTCAGCTGCGCATTCTTAACAGTCCTCCCGCCCTTGGCCTCCAGAAGTCGCCGTATGATATCGTCCAACAAAACCAGATCCATCGACATCAACTCCTCCTTCTCTCCTCTCTAAAACCCTAGCCGTTCGGGGATGGGACGGGCACCACAAAAAAAAAAAATCAAGGAGAGGACCGAGCGCGAGGGCTGGAAACGGAGAAAAAGAAAACCCTACTAAATTCTTGCAGGGTTACAGAGGGATGGAATAAGCAAAGCTTTTGTGCGGGTGACGAAAGACGCGACCTTCCCGCCTCTCACAGTCACTCCATCTACCTATATATTCCATCGATCCAAAGATATAAATACCAAAAAGTCAAAACCAAATCTTTGGAAAACCCTAATTAACCCTACCCTTCCCTTCCCAGCGCCGCTGCACATCGAATCTCGCTCACATGATCAGAATCGACATGTTGTCGCGTGCTTGTCCACGATCGTACCGAGTTCTTGAAGGGGCAAGGTGCTTTCCCAGTGAGTGCTTGAGCCTGGCACGGCCATCGGATAATTTTATTGTCATGTTGGAACCGGCGAGGGATCAGATTTGACCATGTCCGGCATGGCCCATACGTCCTATATCACAAGCTCGGACCCACACTGTATTTAATTAAGAAATATATAAATTTGAGTAAATTTTTAATATTACATAATTGTATTTTTCAAGTTTGGTGCGATATTAATACTTGGCCCTTAAATTTAGTATAGTATAAATATTTAAATTTGGTGTAACATAATTACATGAATATTATATTTTCCATCGAGGTTGATTTATGATAAATCGACTTGTATAGCCCACCGAGTATGATCTGTTGGCTCTATCCACCTAACCCTACTTGCTTGCCAAACTTGATTAGCATGATTTACTTGTCTGCTTTGCTCAATCATTTACTATGATTGGTCTACTTGCAATTGTTTAGTCTGAGTAGGTCACTCAAGTCGCTACTTGCCCACAAATTGTTGCTTGGTTCAACTGATTAAATTGGTCATCGACTCGTTCAAATTGCTCGAATTATCTTGTTCGACCGATTCATCAGGTGAACTCGTTAGTGTCTACGTCCCTCCAAAAGCTAAAAGCTAAAAGCTAAAAGCAAAGCATTCACAAGGTTCGTTGAGCTCTGTCAAGGAGTTGAACCATTTTTTTCAACGACTTTCTCTCCCTTTACTGTTTCAAACAGCTGCATTCTTTCAAGGTCTCAAATCCTGCCTTCATCGTTCGCTCAAGTGCATGAACATGAATTGGCTCATCATTCGGAGCACTCAGAATCCAAACCTCTTGGGCCATTCAAATAACGATATAATGAAATCTAGGAACAGAGATAATTTATCAAGTACTGAGAACACAAGCATTACAACGATTCCACTCTTATCCCATCTTCTCTACGTCTCTAGATTAGCTCAGGGATGCTAGCAAGCACTGGCCTCCACTGGCAGTAAGACTGTCGGCGGCCAGGAGTTTGCAGCATACCAAGCCGGTGCACGGTCCTGATGGCCATACTTTCTTTGTGGCAGGCACACAGGGTTAGTAGTTGAGCTGCTTCCTCCTTGGAGAGAACCACCTTAACCCTGATAAGCCCCTTCTTCTTCTTCACCACCTCCATCTGGGACATCCTCCTCGACTGAAACCAGTGGTTTAAAGGAGGAACGTTGAGGCTCTGATGGCGCCCTCGCTTGGACTTCTCGGGCGGCTTTGGTGAGACCTTGAACCGACACAGTGAATTCCCCATCGTGTGCGAGACAGAGAGGAAAGAGACGGGGCTGAGATTCAAAAAGAGTGGGAGGGAAGTTTATAATGGAGGAGGAAGGTGAAAGATTGAAGGGCAAAAGAAATGAAGATGTATAGAATGGGGAGGAGTTGGTCCAAATGAAGATATATAATTATAAATGGCCAACTCCCACCAAAAGATGGGATTTTTGAATTTAGGAATTGAGGAGTTTGAAAAGAAATGGATTGGTTAAATTTGTGGACTTGGTTTTGCTTGTTCGTATGGAGCAAATGGCAGCGTAATCAGCTCATTTAATTTCAAATTAGAGAGTTTTCTTGATAACAGAAGTGATCGAGAACACAATTATATTATTTTGATTAAATGATAAAATACAAATGAATACACAGTGACAAACAAAAAAATATTTCATTTGAATTGCTTATGTTTCATTGTAGAAGTTTACAATGCTTCCAAATTTTTTTCACAGTCCCACCAGCTCTTACAATGTAGTGCTAAAGTTGTTTCTGATATACGGTAAGTTTTTCATGAATCAAGGTCGACCATTTTGTCATGCGCGGGAGATAAGCTCATGAGGTTGGTCGTAGAGGATAGGTCAAATGAAACTGGGTAGGTCACATGGATTAGGTATCTCAAATGGCCGCTAAGGATCTTGATTTACCTCCCTTTCACAAGGTCTTAAGATGGACAATAAAGGGGTGCAGTGAAGGAGTGCCTGGGGCATTATCATCATTTGTATTACAAGATTTGATGGAAAGGAAATGCATGCATGCGATTACACTTGTTTACAATCTAGATATGATGATGGTCGTTCCCTTCCCAGCAATTTTGGTCTATTAGATATCAACTTAATCATTGGAACCTTGAATTTTATGTTACATGATGATAAATAAACTTTACGTGTGATATCCTTCATTATTGTCCTTTCTTTTGCCAAACTTATTTATTAAAAACTTAACCAACCTCTAAACTTTTTATTAAACTCAACTAAAATTATTATTGTCCTTAAATAAATATTAACCTAAAACATAATACATTTTTAACATATTACAAATAAAATCTATAAATTTATAAATAAAAGTTAGATTCATTTACAGCTCTAATGGCAAATAATAAGGAAAATAACCAATTGGGTCATGTTTGAAATCTGGCAGATGCACTCTTAAGTTAAATGGTAGAAACAATCAAAATTCATCACTAATGGAAACAAAAAAGAATGACCGTGTTGCAAATGTTCTCAACAACACCAAAAAGTTTGCACCTTTTGGAATAATGTCTACGAGTAATTATGCTCCACTAGCAAAGAGACGAGTCCATTCTCTTGCTGCGATGATAAAAGAGAGTGCATCATATGTTAGATAGTCTACACATAAAAAGACTGAAACTGAGCTATACAAGTAATCCAAGAAGCAGTAGCTTTTTGAAATTTCTAGACAATATTCGACTTTAAAGGATAGTTCCAGACCTGTTTCTACCGCTTCAGCTTCATTTGTCTTCCAATGCTTAGCGATATTCTCAGATAGTGGATCATCTGGGTTGGGAGCGCTCAACAGTGCTTGAATGCTGATAAAAACAATCAAGGGAGAAAAATAACCCTCAATAACTAGATTTGACAAGTTTCATAGACTGATTTGTTCAGTAGAAAATAGATGATTTTGTTCTCAGTGGATCCACTACCAATAATTTTGACGTCATACCTTCACAATAATATATATCCAAATAATATTTAGTAACTAATATTATAAAATATTGCGCAGCAGAATTTAAACAAAACACTAGTAATAACAGCCACTTGGAAGGAAACGATGAGTTATGATTATGTAAAACTGTCACAATTTTGTCATAAGATAACGTTATATATTCCAAGACTAGGTCATCAACCATGTACATAAATAAGAGAGATTCCAATGAGTTGGAACAATGCTTTAAATCTGAAACTAGATCGACTCTCTCTGACATGAAATCCTAACCATGGAAAATGATTATATATATATATATATATAGACACACACACACATACAACAAACTGAATATAGATTCCTATTTTCAGGAGACATGATTACCTCAACAATACTGTTCGAATTTGTAGTGCTGGACTCCACTTATCTTTGAGAATATCAAGGCATATTCGTCCAAGCTGTATGAATCATTAACCTATTTAATAGAGATCAATAGCATCTCTGAAGAAAAATATGAAACCTATTTACTTGCCTTGTCAATATTTGGATGGTAGATTTTAGTGAGAAAGCGAACCTACAAACCAAAAAGAACAAGAAAAATAGGACTGAACTAAAA
Source organism: Zingiber zerumbet (assembly GCA_037833815.1). NCBI lineage: Eukaryota > Viridiplantae > Streptophyta > Magnoliopsida > Zingiberales > Zingiberaceae > Zingiber > Zingiber zerumbet. Next base: position 16,007,282 of record JBBMJZ010413100.1, read on the forward strand.
CTTCAAAAGTAAGCACTGAGAAATATATGGAACATCTGTTTTTTCTATTAACAAATTTGTTGAAATTAGTACCAGAATATATTAATCCCAATGATAAGATGTATCTCATGTGGTGTTAATCAAATGATAAGATGTCGCATGTGGTGGTATGGTAGTCAAATGCATGTGTAGGACTAGATTGGCTACAATAACAGCGGACCAAGGACTCTGAAAATAGACATGCGCTAAAAGCCATGACATCCAAATGCCAAATTTTAGTTTTACGAAGCACAAATTCACTAAAAATGAAAGAAAATTTGATCCATAGGAGATCAATTCATTTTCTGTAATGTTTCTGCCCAAGGGTTGTTTGGTTACAGAAACCAAGTTTTGCAGCAAAAAGATTTGGGCGACCATCAAGATTCTTTATCACGTTACAATGAGCATTAGGCATACTTATATACCATTTACCATCATAATAATAAATCCATGCTCATCCTGACTATTCAAGGTCAAACCAAGTGAACATACAATTGATGCCTAACTCACTACTCACTAGCAGAACAAAGTAGAACCATATGTGCTGAATTGTTTTAACTAGAAATTCTGAGAGAAGAAATTTTAGTCGGCCAAAAAATTATTAGTAGCAATTAACAGGGGGAACCCAAATTAAAGGCAATTGGTTCTTCAAAATGATTACTGAATCCTGATTGTTGACCATGAAAACAAGACAAATAACAACAGTTAGGCTAGCAGAACTTGACTTCTTGCTTCCAGAACATTTGTGGACCTTCTAGAGACATGAGATAATTAATAATCATACCATTAAGCCAATGAGTGAGACTTCAGCCAAGAAGTAGTTATAACATCTAAAAGTAGATAACTAAAAGCTCATAGAAATAAAGTAGAGGTCGTTAGAGAAAGCTAAAATAACTCCAACCACCATCCAGTTCATAAAATAGTGAAGTATAAAGGAAATATTAACTGTGAATTAATAGTGGCCACAATTTATAATGGCTGTTTATATTTGTGAATTATGTAACATGCAATTCTCCAAGGTTAATATTCTTCTTAAATAAATAAGATAGAAGTCAATTACTATACATTCACATGCAATAGCAAGCTAATCAACTAAGCAAAAAAATTAACAGACTACAGTAATAGTTGCAGAATTCACACCTTTGGGGCAGTCATCGGGTACTCTTGAGGCAGGAATAACTCAAGCTTAAAAACACCTCCTAAAGAAAGAAGATAGAAATAGGAAATAAAATGTTAGTTTTAATTTTTTTTAAAAAAATGCAACTTAGGTTTACAATGTCTTAGATATAAGCCTAGATGCTATTTGAAAAACTCGAAACACCTAGTTGCTATTTTAAAAAAAAATTGAAACTCAAAAAACAATATTGAGATGAGCTTGTTGCTTGTTAATAGGGGAATGCAAGAATCAACTAACAAATCACTAGCTTACAAAATACGTTTCATTACATTAAACATTGCATTAAAAAAAAAATCTTCTGTGTACCAAAGAAATGGCCATCAAACATTTTTTCAATGAATTGGCATATAAGCTATGGTATATAAGTCACTAATGAAGGATTTTTCAAGAAAATAAATGATTAATCAGTACATTCATTTAAGCATAACAATCTAAGAATTCTGATTTTTTTTCATCCAAATAGAAATAAGATTGATAAAAAGATCCATAATAAAGTCCTTTCCTTTAGCAGATTAGCTATATAAATTCTCAACTCTCTAGGTTTGGAAGGCAATTAGAGTCAAAAAGAAAGCTTGTCCTAGTCAGAAAGTAATTATCATATCATATTTCTGAAACCCATGATATGTATTTACAGCCAACATCTTCGAAAATGTTCATATATGGGAAGAATAGCCAGAAATATAACAAAGGTAACAAACATGTACAAGTTTAAGACCATAGTGGATGTATGAATTATAATTGAATAAATAAAAAGTGGCAATTCACATATTGAAGCATGCCCCCAAAAGAAACAGCCAAGAAATCCGCTAATAATTAGTTGCATATATATTTTTTAATAGATGTAACAAAAAAAGAAGAATTTAAAAGAGAGCGTAAACAGTTAAACAGCTCATCTACGAGCAAATAACCTTCGTAAGGAGACTGTGCTGGCCCAAGGATCATCACATTGAAGTAGCGCATGTTCTCCTCTGACGGTGATGCACTAATGCCAGGGGCTAAAAAGATACAGATGATGGAGTCAGCCAGTAGACAAAGTAATCGTAAGACAGCAAAATGGAAAATTTTCAACAGATTCCCCCAAATTGCCAAGAGGTAATGTCCCAAAATAAGAAACACCATCCCAAGGGATAACAGCAACAGAAAAAAAATCGAAGAAATGGAAAGAAAATACCTGGCTCGCTGAGTAATCTCTGGGTTTCCTATTTGAACGAGGCATTAAGAAAACATAAAAGAAAAAGATCAGACCTAGGAACCCGATGTTGGGGGCAAAGGGAGAAGAAATTAGGAGGCGAAAACGAAGAAGATAAAAAGAAACCTTGATGATTCTGGGAGGAAGATTGCTGCTCCCCATGCCTGATCAAGATTAGGGTTCTTCGAGTCGCAGGAGAAAAAGAAAACGGCTTTGCAACAGGCACCTTGCTCAATTAGGGGAAACTAGAAAAATAAATACTAAAATCATTTTAGAAAAAGAGAAAAATAAAAAATGTAAATGTAACGAGATGGGCCGATTCGATCACATGCTACTAAAATTTAGTCCGTCTATTAGATGACGTGGACTATTCACGAATTATCATTGGTACAACCTTAATGTGAGGATCCTGCACCCAACACGAGTCCAATGCCCAGCACGGGTCTAGCCCGGTTGGACCATTTTATATTACGAATGAAAAAAACCAATATATATATATATATACTTTTAAGAAATAAAAATAATATAAAAGGAAAAAGAAAAAAAATTATATTTATAATTTAAATTTGGCCTTTCACTTAGTTCGCTTATGTATCTTCCTTAAAAAGGATTAGAATCAAAATAACTCTATCTTATATTTCTCATACTGAAGCTCCGTGAGGATGAAATAGAGGTACTTTTCTGCTATTAATATTTGAATCTGACGCTGTGATCTCACTTTAGTTTGTAAATGATTCCGACATCTTGTCAATCCTCTGGTTCCATTTATTCGATATTTTGGCGAAACTTTTGTGAAGCTATTTAATTTTATGGAATTAGAACTAAATTTTTTGGACTGGGTGTCCAACTAGTTCACATAATGACTGAAATGTTAATAAAGAAGATATAATGCTTCTTGATAGTAAAAGGTGAATATGCTTACTTTTAGCGTCTCCTTTAATCTGTCTCAGGACTGACACGAAGGAGATAAATTATGGACGGCTATTAGCCGGAGGGAAGAAGGAATATATAATGCTTCTTTATTATAAAGAAGGTAGAAGAAGAAAGAAACATTTACAGTACTAATTGTGAACAAACTCAAAAGATATACACTCGACCAATAGAGGACACAAATCTTCGAAGACAATGCTTGATACAGAGCGACATATTCATATCCACGTGGTTTCAAGAGGAGAAAGACATTTTTTGTTACAATGTAATCAATAATTGAGGAAACTTGACAACTGACAAACATGAAAAACTCTCACTAAATCCCATTAACACGATATAAGCCCAAACTGTTAAGTGGTAACAGCAATGCCATCATGCCATTTCAACACTCAAGGCTTCTTTACCAAATCGTTGTACATAGTAAACAGAGCGTGGAAGACATCTCCCTTCTTCTTCTCTTTTGAAGCTTTTGTAGCATCATTTTCTCGAGCCTCCAAAGGTGCAGGATTTTCTTGGGGAGTAGCAATGATGGTGGTGGCTTCTTGGTCTTTAGGTTCTTGAACTATGGCATCAATCTCTTGAACCTCCACTTGAACTTGTGTCTTTGAATCCTCTGGTTCCACGTTTGCCTCAGAAAGTGCAGCATTTTCGATGATGATGGCTTCAGGGTCTTGAGGTGTAGCAAATGCAGCATCCTTGTCTTCATCTTTGGTTAAATCTTGGGGGGTGACAACAACAGTGTCTTGAGGATCAGCAGGTGTTGTTTCATCGGTTATTTCATGATCCATCACTCCTTCCTTTTCTTCTGCAGGTTCTGATGCAAGTGTGTGAGTCTCTGAGACAATATTCTCAGCATTTTTGAGCGCGACGTCCTTCTCAGCCTCCGACGCGTCGTTCTTATTGGATTCATCAACCTCTTTGCTCTGCAAGTTAGTCCGGTAAACTTTATTTAGTACAATCAATTTGGAACTTGTTATTTTTTGTAAAATTAATCTAATTAGACAACAGTAGAATGATCTGAAGCATTTAGATAGATTTATGTGTCTGTCTGGTTAGATTGGAGCATAGATTGAATGCGTGAGTAGAAGATTGCAGAGAGCTGGATGTACCTTGAGCAGGGGCTCGTGCTCCGGCGAGGTGCATTTGGCGGTAGCGGCCGCCTCCTCCCCATCCTTGTAGGCATCGCCGTCGACGGACGAACCGTTCATTGACGGTAGCTTCTCCAGCGGCAGGGGAGCGTCGTCGAGTGCCAGGGGCTTCGCTGCGCAATTTCCCATGGCTGCCTCGCCTGACGATGTTCCTGCACTAGATAGCCGGTTATAGGAAGAGGAGGAGGAGCCGAGGATGAGCGGAGTTTGCAACTGCTCCTTGACGGAATTTAAAGGGCGAGGAATTGATCGATTAAGAGAACGCTGCCCGCTTCTCCCTCGTCGTTTGCTTTCCAGCGCAATTTGAGGACCGAGAATTAATTAGCATACGAAACCAACGATTAAAATAAGCATATAAAGTCAAACTAATTTATGCTTGAGTGCACGATAAGTATAAAATACAAATAAACAGGATTGCTTTGATCTTATAGGTTACGTTATTTATAGTATTTAATATATTTTTACATTATTGTATCGTATCTTGTATATGTGTTACAACCCGAAAAAAATTATACGGTTAAAATAATTTCTCAAATCAAACGTGAGCAGGCAGGCTTCTCTTGGTCGGATATAAAAAGCAGATCTCTCGGAGACTAATTTAATTTGCTACAAGCTGGTGATCGATTCGACAGAAATACATTGTTTTTGTGCAAGATACCTCCGAAGGCAGTAACTGATTAACAGCTGATTGAAAGACAGTTTCAGTAAGTACAGAAAACTCAGCGATGGTAGGACGTGAAGACCACCTCACTAATTAAGATCTCTGAATCCAGTGCAATGTATTGTTTCCGATAGAGCAAAACATCTAGATTTTCTTTATCGAGTTGATTTTTTTTCTTTGGCCCGATCAGTTGAGCTAACAGATCATCGCTGGCCATTGATCTCAAATTATACAAACAAACAATTACTCTATTAGCAAGATATCGTCGCTGAGATCATTACATATACTTGTATAGGGAATTCCGATCCAATGAAGTTTTATATGTATACATATATTGTATTTCAGATTTTCAGTTGATCCTTCGGCAGTTCAACCTGATCTCTCCCATGCTCCCCGTGAGCGGAGAAATGTTCCCCATCTTCACCATCGCCTCCGCGAAGTCGGCGGCAAAAGCCGCCGGATTGTAGCCGTACATCTGCACCAGCCAATCCGTCGGGCCGTTGTTGAAGAGTTCCTGGTCGGAGTGCAGCAGCCCTCTACGAGCCATCAGGTTCTGGAAGTAGCCGCCGTCGAATATGGTGGGGCTCGTGGCATCCAGCGGCGCAAGACTGTAATCACCGCCCACACTCTGGCACTCCTGCCGCCGCCAGTAGGCGAAACCGGTATCGATGTTGGTGTCGTTGTAGATTCGCGAGCGGAAGTTGCTGCAGCGGGCGTTGCCGACGGTGTGGGCACCGGAGAGCGCCGTCAAGTCACGCAAGCTGAGACCTTTGGACGCGAACATGGACGCGAGGGTGCTGATGCCGGCGGTGGCAGGCGGGAGGTTAGACCCGGCGGACAACAGGCTGGCCGTCCGGGCGTCCCGCCGACCCTGAGCCACCACCCAGCTCGGTCCCCCCAACTGGTGTAATTAATTGGCGAATTAACTGACCGATTAAATTAAAAGACACAATTTAATGGAATCTAAAACAAGTACCAAATTGACTCCATCACGGGCGGCGATGGCGAGAATGTCAGCGCAAGAGACGACGGCTCTGCATTGTGATTCCACTTGCGCCTTGATGGAGTCGATGAGTACGAAGCCGCGCAGGGAGTTGCGATTTGGGGGAGCGTTCTTCTCTCCGACCATGGTCGGCGTGTCGTCGAGAAGTACAGAGGCGTCGCATCCCTGAGAAGAGTGTGACGGAACAGGATTAAACTTGAAAGTATACAATTAAGAACTGTTCGACTACAGTTTCTGCCCATAATTCCAGTCTGGAAAGATGCTGTACGATTCTTCCCGACACGAAAATAATGATGCTCAATCAATCAGGATAAATTGAGTGATTATATTCCTTCTTGAGTTTTAAAACCAATTAGGATTATTGTTGGTATTAGCATGAAGCCATGAACTCAATTGAAGGCATGTAACCTTAATATACATATATATAATGTGTAGGCATGTTAATTAGATAGCTAGCTCACGTTGACGAAGCAGTCATGGAAGAAGAGGCGAAGCATGGAAGCGCCGATCGTGGCATCCTGCGCGACCGCCTGCGTCATGGCTGACCGGACGATGCTCTCCAAGATGGGGCAGCTTTGTGCGTAGAACGAAGGCGACAGCTGCGCATGAACCAGCACCACTGCACCACTGCAAGCGAGCATGCAGAGCACTGCAGCCACGAAGGTTTGGGAACGCGAGGCCATGATTCAGTTATTCCACCAGATGGAGCGAGCAGTCCCTAATCGAGAGGCGAATATATATGTGAAAAAGGAATGTAAACTTTATCACTTTCCCAGCATTTGTATCTGTAGATGCAAGTAATATTATTCATATATAGCAGATTTATCGAAACAAACATTTACGTACGTTATTTTCTTTATCTCGTTCCTTTTGCATGCATATATATATGTTTCATTTCCTAGCTCCTATAAATACTTACAATCATCTCTGGATCTTTGTAGTAAATCTAGTTGTAAGTAGTTGTCGGCTTCGATCCGTACGTGATGTTAACCTGTCCATGGGCTTGGACTGATGCTGATAATTGATCGAGCAGGCCACATGATCACACATCATTTGACAACTACATTGCACCTAACCTCCATGTCTAAGCACTTCAATCAATCAAGGGAATATTATGAAATGTTATTAGATCGTAACAGAATATGATTATAATTATTGATCCCATATAAAAATGATAATCAAAAATGGATTGCCGGCGAGGTGTTACTGATATTGACGGAAAGAAGACTTTGAGTTAGAAACCAAAAGGAAGAAGAGGATGAGTTGGACGAAGAAGAGGGGGAATTATCCTTGTCACCGAATAGCCTTTGAAAAGTAAAAGAGCGATGGAGGATGTTAGAATTGAGATCGGGTTGCCCTGGTCTTCCATTCCCGTGCTTAAATTAGTTTTTGGCGATATCTAAAATGGAAAACACAAACAATGTCGGAGAATGAAAAAATGAATGTATGTAGCAAGGAGTATCCCGCCTACGTTGGCCCATGGGGATGGAGCTTTTTATAGCATATGAAGCATTGATGTGTTACATCTATGGCTGTCGGGCGAGGTGATACATTTCTGACAAGATGTCATGTTCACATTAAAGAATATGTCATGTTAAAGGTATCAAAGAGTCATGTTACCCATATTTTGCACCATGAATATCTTGTGGGGGTCACGTTATGTCACATATATTACTCCACATGTTTGACACTCATATGCTCTAACAACTCATATATTTTAACAATCCATATATTCTGACAACCTATAGGAGGCCCATGTGCTGCCCTGGATATTTGGGCTTGAGAGAGGCGTCGGGTCGGAGTGGAGGTGAGTCAGAGTGTCCGAGCTATAGATCCGATCAAACATGAGATGAATTTTCAATTGAGGAGCTGAGCCACTGGATAGGACCAACCGCAGACAGGTCAACTTGGCTCGACCAGGAAGACTGGTAGGTCGGATGCTCTGCTAGGAAGACTAGTAGATCGGATACTCTACTCTGCCAGAAGATTGGTGGATCGGCTTGACTCTGCCAGGAAAACTAGCGGGTCGAATGCACTACTCTGCCAGGAAAACTGGCAGCTCTGCTCTGCCAAGTAGACTAGTGGGTTGGCTCTGGTGGGTTGCCCTTGGAATATTACCGGTTGGATCTGGCGGATCATCCCTAGTAGGTCAGCATTGGCAAGTTGGCTATGGAATGTTGTCGGTCAGATCTCTCGGATCGACCCTTGTGGCTCAGGCTTGGTGGTTTAGCCCTAGAATATTGCCGGTCGGATATGATGGATTGGCCCTGGAATGTTGCCGATCGGATTTGGCGGATTGACCCTCACGGGTTGGCTGCTCTGCCAGGAAGAGTGATAGGTGGGATGTTATGGTTTTGCCAGGAAGACTTACGGGTCGAATGCTCTGCCTAGGGCTGTAAATGAACCAAATATTCGTGAATAAGCTTAGTGTTCAGTTTAGTAAGAGTTTATTTATGTTCGTTCAATATACATAGATTAACTAAACAAACAAAATTGAACAGTTTATTAAACTAAAAAAAATAAACTTTAACACATATTTGTTTCATGAACAGTCATATTTATTAATAAAACTCTTATCAATATGCTATATAAATAATAAAATAAAATAGATAAATATATTTGAATTATCAAGCTCAAACAACCAATCAAACAATCAAACAAACTTGAATTGAAAGCTCGATAACATCTAAACGAACCAAGCTCGAATCAAACTCGAGTCAAGCTTGAATTGAGAGCTCGATAACATCTAAACGAACTAAGCTCAAAACAAGCTTCAAACAAGCTCAAGCTTATAAAAAAATAAACCAAGTCAAACTTGAACAATCATTTCAAAAATTTGATTTATTTTAAGTTTGGCTCGGTTACCTTATCAAATAAGTTTGAATACCCTAAAGTTCGACTCAGCTCGTTTACAATCCTAGCTCTGCCAAACATATTGACGGATAAGATGCTTTGCCAAAAAACATTGATGGGTTGATTGCTCTACCATGGAGAGATGATTATTTAACCTCTTTAACTTTGACCTATTTCAACATCCGATTAACCCTAATTACATCCATGGTAACTTTTAATAGTGGCCGTATCAATTATAGATTGTGGATTGTGGACCATATTTCCTTAAATAAATTAGTAATTTAAGAACTCATTAATACCATAATAGAGTATTATATAAATGTTAAATTGGAATTTAAAGCAAGAAGAGTATATATTCATTAAAACAAGCAGTATGGGAGTAGGAATCGTTGTTGTACGATAGACACATAATATATATGTAGTAGGTGCAGTAAGTTGTCAACATCTGATTTTATTTATAATTTTGAATTAATTAGGTCGTCATTGTTCAACAATGATAGATTCAGACAAGGGGCGGGGCCACTCTTGGTTGTTGGCTTTGTTGGAAGAAAATTGTCCAAATGGATTCATTTAGTTTAGGTTGGATTAATAAGATCATCAATTATTGGTAGTTTAAAATTGATCCAATTAGTTTAGCTTTTGTGGGACAGCATAGATTATATATTGTCACTTTAAATTTTCAGCACGCTCCTTTAGTTGTTGTGACATCTTTTTCGGATTTGGCTTAGACCTTTTGGATCATTTTCACTAACCACTTTTGTGTAAAATACTATTTTGGTTTATTGTAGCATGGTTATATACTAGATTATAGGATTGACGTAGCGAATGCACTGAATGGTAATTAGAGGGTAATTAAGTTAATGCAGCAAAAACTAAAGAACATAAAATCAAATGCTAAGACTTGAAATTGAAATTTATCATTGTACAAAACTCCCAATTCTTAATTTCCATTATTTTTTCTTCCCAAAAGTATTGAAAAAAAAAACTCTGACAAGAGTAAGGAATACATGTAAAGCAACTAAGACGAACTGAGGCTATAAAATTTGAACAAGAAAATACAAAAAATGTTGAAAGAAAATTCAATTTCGTCGACCCCTAACAGAGTGTCTTTGGTCCTATGTTTAGAGTTTCTGAGTTGTCTTTAAAGGATTGTTATGCCGTAGGTGAGCTGACGCAATCATTTTCAGTAAGTACTTTTTTTGCATTGTTTTAGTATTTCGTTTAATGCCCCGAGGGTGTAAGTGTAAATAGTGACGGTATGATATTTCTGATATAATGGTTAGGGATCGATTTTTAAGAATTGATACTTAAAATTTATCCCACCATGTGCATATAATCTGTGTACCTGCATGTATCTCCCTCCATATCCGTGGGGCTAGCACTAGGAGACCGCTAAGGTAGCGGATCTGCCTTTTTAGTATTTCATCTAATGGTTGCAACTATGGACTATATTCAGCGTGTAAACTAATTTTATTCGGTAATTTATCAAATGGTGCAT
>JBBMJZ010413100.1:16050967-16064193 GCA_037833815.1 Zingiber zerumbet
ATTGAACGATTGCGTAGAAGCTTGTCGAAAGTTGTCTTTGAAGAAGAGGTCAAAAAACCCTTTTAAAGAGGACTAGAGGTGCCTCTAATGCCACTGGAGGGGCCTCCAATGCCACTGGAGGGGCCTCCAATGCCATTGGAGGCCTTCAACCTCAATCTATATCCCCAAAAAGCTAGCTCTTATCGTCAACAAAGTGTTCTGCCTTATCTGACCAAAGGCACCTTCAACGCCAAGCTTCAAGGAGCCTTCTAATGAGTTGAAGGTGCCTCCGTGCTCTCCTGCGCGGAGTCTACGACCAAGCCTTCGAGGTGCCTCCAGTAGCATAGGAGGTGCCTTAAGCACTGTTTGTTGGTGCAGTGAGCACCAGATGATTGAACCTATGTTTTGATAATGACAAAGAGTTCCAAAGTTAAGTTGTCTTATTATCTAACTAGTGCGATTGAGCTTGTAGGAAAGTCTTAAGTGCTCTTAGGCAAAAGTCCTAGTGGATACTAGGCAGGTGGAAAACCCTAGGGGAGGTAACTCTAGGTCCTAGGGGGTGGTAACCCTATGTTATGGAAAACCCTAGGGGGAGGTAACCCTAGGTCCTAGGGGGTGGTAACCCTAGGTGGAAGTCTTGGCTGGTCGAGCGCTTTGGATGAAATTCTAGAGTCGGAGACTCTAGGTGAAAATCCTGGTGGTTGCGGACCAGGTGAAACTCTGGACAGGTTATGGAGGGGATGTCTAGCATGAAAATATGAAGTCTCGGGTGCTGACCAAAAGTCCAATCGGTCTGGAGGACTGGTCTGGTAATAGGTAACTTCTCCTGAGAGGAGTAGATGAGGACGCATTCCCCTTTGAGGGAATAGTAGGCGTCGATTCGACCTAGGGTTTTCAGAGGAAATCTGAAAGTCAGAACCAGATGATCAAGAGGCTGTCAAAAGTTATTCTTTCATATTGCTTTATTTGCTATTTGTCTAAATCTATTTTGCAGGAGACCAACAGTTTTTATAATTTTAGATTCGACCTTGATCGATCGACAGAACATCCAGATTGGTTGACCGAACACTCAAATAGAAGGATCAGATTTCCAGCGAGCTGATTGGATTTGACCAAGGGATCGATCGACCGAACCTGGGGTTCAATCGACTAAACAGTGGATAAGCATCGGTGTGGTCAAGACGAGTTGATCAGACCGAATGAGCTGGGGATCGGTCGACCGAACGACGAGATCGGTCGACTGAACCAAGATTCTTATCCGAGCAGGAGCATGTGGATGAGAAGTTGGGCAGGTTCAGAGGGTTCGGTCGACCGAACATTTAGATCGATCGACCGATCAACTTCGAGTCAAAGACTGATCCCAAGATCAGTGGATTTGGATTAGGTTTGGCTTGGGTATAAATGGAGGGTCGACCAACATCTTCGGGAACACGAACAACAATTCAAAGGTCAAGAACGAACAACTGCTACTCACTCCTATGCTACTCTGACAATTGACGAACAACTTTTATTTATAGTATTGTCGGTAACTTTATTATATTGTAATTGTACTTAATATATGTACTTTTTTTTGAATCTATAGTGATTGCTCAACATAAGCGATCAACGATCGTGGGCCTTAGAGTAGGAGTCGCCACAGGCTTCGAACCAAGTAACCAAAAGTGTTAGCGATTATTCTCTTGTTTCTTTCTATCTTCCGCTATGTTATTTTGTGTTTTTTTGAAACGAGTGAAAAAGTCAAGAGGTTATTCACCCCCTCTAGCACGCATCGATCCTACAATTGGTATCAGAGCTAGGCTGCTCTGAATTGGTGAAACAACCAATCAAGTAGAGGGGATCCTTTTGAAAGTAAAATATATATCATTTTTGTGTAAAAAATATTCTTACACATTTCATTTTCCCTCCAAACTTCTTTTTTCAAAAAAAGGTATTTTTATTTTTTTTACCATTGGTTAGTGTTGATGAAATATCACATTTAACAAAATTTGTAATAATAATTTTATTATTATTATTATTATTATTATTTTCTCTAAATTAGTGAAATATTTTTTTATTTCTCTCCCACATTACTAAGCCAAGACCTAGTCTTGGGACAAGTTTTTATTTTGTTGTGCAATAGTTATTTTAAATGGCTTACCAAGAAGACTATAACACCACACACCCACCACTCTTGTCCAGCGAGAATTTCGGATACTGGAAAGACCAAATGGAGCACCAACTAAAGGCCCAGGTGGAGATATGGACCATGATCTAGACCGGATTCATACTCCCCACCGAAGAGGGTGTGCCCATCGCCTGTGACAAGTGGGATGCACAAACAAGGAGAAAAATCTAGGCAAATGCAAAAGCAACATGTACACTCCTATGCGGACTATTAAATAAAGAGCTTGATCGAGTTGGAAAGTTCAACAATGCTAAGGAGCTTTGGGAATAATTGATCGAGCTTCATGAGATTCCGTTAGAGCCAGAAGACCAAGTAGAACCTGAGTTCGAATATGAGTATGAATCCCCAGAGTCAACCTCTGAACCAGACTCAGAAGAATCAGATTAGACCAATTTCATAACATTGATGGCCTAGGAAGAAATAGCTAAATCTGAGTCCGAATTCAAGATGACAACAGTCAAGGGGGAGAATCCTATCATGGATCCAAAAGGTAAAACTATAAATTCAAATTTTGAATATCACATAATTTATTTTAAGTGTAGGGAGAGAGGACACCATAGAAATCAGTGCCCTACTCGTAAGATTCAGACGACACAACCGGAGAAGACGGAGAAATCAATGATAGGAGTTTGGAAAGGGAATGAGCACATTGAATGCTTCAAGTGCAAATGGATGGGTCACTACAAAAGTCAATGTCCAGAAAGAAGACCCAAAAATCCAGTGGGAGAAATTAAGGTTAGCAAATTTACATTACATGAAATCCTAATTTTTGCAGCACATGTCGGTACCCTAACTAATCCTGATTGCACTAGTTTAGATTTCTCTCAAAAATCAAATATGCATGCTAATAATGAAATGAACAAATTTTATTCAAAATTATTTAATAAAAATAAGAAATTAACTCTTAGAAAATTAGAAAAACAAAATAATAATTTAACAGATAAAATTGATATATTAGAAAAGATTGTTAATAATTTAACCAAATCATAAAATCTAGATTTATATTACAAGTCTAAGGTAAAACTTAAACTCTATAAACCAAGCTATAATTAAATGTTTTTTAATTATGAAATCAATCAATAAACACTAAATTAATCAGTAAACTCAAAACTCAACTTAAAAGTTAACTTAAAATTGTATCTTGTTAACTTAACTAATAAATGCTTGATTTGTTTGATCCATGCATGAACATGCATACAAGTAATTAATTGATAAATGTCATTGATTACTAATTGCTTAATCTAGAAAGGATAGATAAGGACTTAAGCTTGATTTTCACTTGACTAGTTAGACCTAGGATTTCAGGAAGGAAATTAAATAGTCAATTTCATTAAAAGACTTTGTCTAAAAGTGATTGATGATCCAATAAATAAGAAGACATAGTGTCTCGCCACATCCTAAAAGTCAATTATTGAAATAAATATTTAATTAGCTAACTGTTAAACCTTAGTCTAACTCAAATATAGATTAATCCTTAGATTTTAATATAAAGTGAAGATTAAATTAACCATCTCACAAAACTATTAAGGTTCCCTGATTGAAAATATGAAAAAGGATGAGATGGACCTAGGTTTAAAATAAAAAGTAGTTAACCAAATTTAAATTAATTAATCTAAATCACTTTAATATTCAAAATCCTAATTAATTTCAAAAATATTAATCATTTTCAAATCATAATTAATTTTAAAATTATTTTCAAATCATAACTAATTTTCAAAATCTTAATTATTTTCAAATCATAAAATTTTAAAATATTAATTATTTTCAAATGTTAATTAATCTTTAAAATTTTAATTATCCTTAAACGTTCAAATCTAATTAATCTTTAAATTCTAATTAATTTTTAAATTCAAACTTAAAATTAAAATTTAATATTTTAAACCCAATTTTAAATTCAAACTAAAAATTTAAAATTTAATATTTTTGAAATTCAAATTTAAACTCAAACTTAAATATTCTTTAATATTATAAATATATTTTTTTAAAGTGATAGATAAAATTAACTTCAAAATTAACATAACTTCATCTCACACAAACTCATAAGCTGAACATGTTTGATAACATATAATAGGTGAGATGAAAAAATTAGGAAACTAAATAATTACTTTTACTTTAAACTTGTATTTTAACTTTGAACTCTCATGCTTGGACTCTAGGGCCCTAAAACTTAAAGCATTCATTTTTTTTTTACATTAATTAAGGGGGAGTGAAAGGAGGTTAAGACATTAATTTTTCTTAAATGTTTTATCAAAGTCATAGTATTCTCTTTAAATATTTCAAATCAATGTATTTTTCAAAAAGGAAGTTCAATTTTTTTTGCTTAACTATTTTTTTAAAAAAAGGTCTAACTATTTTTGAAAATCAAATTTAATATTTTATTTTAAAAAAGAAGTTCAAATATTTCTAGCTGGAAAACTAAGTTTTTGAAAAAGTATTTTTAACAAAGTTTTTATGTACTTAACTATGTATTTTAAAATCTTTTCAAAAAGTAAAGTACTTGATATAGTGTTTTTAACTTAGCTAAGTATTTTTCAAAGAAATTATTTTTTTTAGCTAAGTATTATTACAAGAAATTCTTTTCAAAACTTAAATTTAGCTAAGTTTTTTTAACTAAGTTTTTATCAAAATCATTTTAAAGCTAAGTACTTAACTAAGTTTTTATCAAATTTTTTTAAGCTAAGTACTTAACTAAGTTTTTGTTAAAATTTTTACTTAACTAAGTTTTCTTCAAAATCATTTTACAGCTAAATACTTAACTAAGTTTTTACAAAATTTTTTAAGCTAAGTACTTAACTGAATTTTTGTTAATTTTTTTTAAAAGCTAAGTATTGAGCTAAATTTTTTAAAAGAAAATCTTTTCAAAGCTAAGTATTGAGTTAAGTATTTTTCAAATACATCCTTTTCAAAGCTAAGCATTTAGCTATTTTGTTTAAAAGATAAATAATTTTTAAGCCAAGTGCTACCCTTCAAGGAAAGTTTAAAAGATTAAAAAACTAGTCTTTCAGATTTAAAGATTCTTTTTCTCTCTAACTTAGTTTTTTTTTTTTTTGATATATGACAAAAGGGGAAAGAAAAGTTAAAGTTAAGAGTTAAACATAAAACATGAGCATAAGAGGGAGTTTTTTTCTTTCAAAATTGTTAAATTACTTTTCATTATATTACAATAAATATTGTTATATTTTAATTAACTTTGAACCAGGTTACCATAATCAAAAAGAGGGAGATTGTTGGTGTAGTGAGCACCAGATGATCAAACCTATGTTTTGATAATGACAAAGGGTTCAAAGTTAAGTTATCTTGTTATCTAACGAGTGTGATTGAGCTTGTAGGAAAGTCCTAAGTGTTCTTAGGCAAAAGTCTTAGTGGATACTAGGTAGGTGGAAAGCCCTAGGGGGAGGTAACCCTAGGTCCTAGGGGGTGGTAACCCTAGGTTATGGAAAACCCTAGGGGGAGGTAACCCTAGGTTTCGGGGGTGGTAACCCTAGGTGGAAAGTCTTGGCGGATCGAGAGCTTTGGGTAAAATCCTAGAGTCGGGGACTCTAGATGAAAATCCTGGTGGTCACGGACCAGGTGAAAGTTTGGACGGGTTGTAGAGCGAACGTCCAACATGAAGACATGAAGTCTCAAGCGTTGAACAAAAGTCCAGTCGGTCTGGAGGACCGGTCTAGCAACAGGTAACTTCTTCTGAGAGAAGTAGGTGAGGAAGCGTTCCCGGTTAAGGGAACAGTAGGCGTCAGTTCGACCTAGGGTTTCTGAAGGAAATCTGAAAGTCAGAACCGGATAGTCCAGAGGTTGTCAAAAGTTATTCTTTCATATTGCTTTATTTGATATTTGTCTAACTCTATTTTGTAGGAGACTAACACTTTTTGTAGGGTTATATTTGGCCTTGATCGGTCGACCGAACATCTGGATCGGTCGACCGAACACTCAAACAAAAGGATTAGATTTCCAGTGAGCTGATAGGGTTTGACTAAGGGATCGATGGACCGAACCTGGGGTTTAGTCGATCGAACAGTGGATAAGCATCAGTGTGGTCAAGCTGAGTTAATCGGACCATATTACCTAAGGATCAGTCGATCGAACGAAGACTCTTATCTGAACAGGATCATGTGGATGATAAACTGGGCAGGTTCAGAGGGTTCGATCAACCGAACACCTGGATCAGTCGACTAATCAGCTTTGAGTCAAAGACTGATCCTGAGATCAGTGGATCTGAATCAAGTCTAGCTCGACTATAAAAGGAGGGTCGATCAGCAGCTTCGGGAACACGAACAATAATTCAAAAATCAAGAACGAACAACTACTGCTCTCTCCTACTCTACTCCAACAATCGACGAACAACTTTTATTTCTAGTATCGTCGGTAACTTTATTATATTGTAATTGTACTTAATATCTCTACTTATTTATGAATCTATAGTGACTGTTCAACGTAAGTGATCAACGATCACGAGCCTTGGAGTAGGAGTTGCCACATGCTCCGAACCAAGTAACCAAAAGTGTTAGCGATTGTTCTCTTGTTTCTTTCTATCTTTCGCTGCATTATTATGTGTTTCCCGAAACGAGTGAAAAAGCCACGAGTGTTATTCACCCCCTCTAGCACACATCGATTCTACACTGTTCACTTGAGATTTCTTGTTATTTTTACTCCTGCAAAATATATTTGTTCAATAATAAAATATCTAACCTACAAAACAGAGTTAGTACAATTATAAAATAGCAGTATTAATTAGACTATGTCTTCTCGAGATCAGGATCTAGTCACGATCTCAATTTAGATTTTTAAATGGACCTAAATTGGACTTGTGTCTAAAGTCCCTAATTGAGACTCGTTCTCATTAGAACTCTTTCCTCCAGTGACTTATCTTACTTACCATACAGAATTGCTTAACTTCCTTATGGTCCACCAGGTCTTCCCGCCAGTTGTCAGATCCGCAGACCCAACTGGACTTTGGCCAACTATCAAGTTTTGTGGATCCAATCAGACTTTATATCGGATATCGGGTCACTCCTTGACCTATCTAGACTTTTACATCAGCTATCATGTCCTCCAGACCTAGCTAAATTTCAGCTTGGTATCAGAGCATTCAAATCCTACACACTTGGAAGAAAGGTTAGATCATAACATATCTAATTTTAATCCCCTTGTCATTCATCAAAACTTAGATTTAACTACTGGTGTCAACTACACCAATATTATGTACTTTTGAGATACATTAGATATAAGTGAGATATTAGGAGAATGAACAAAAATTAAGTTGTTGATTTAGTATATTTTTTTTTTAGAGTTTTAGTATATCAAAATAAATGATTATGTGAAGTCCAATCATGGGGAAATCAAGTGTACAAGTCATGTGCATTTAGCCCAAAGATCATGGTTAAAAATTTATTTTGAAAATCATTTTAAAATTATTTTAGAAAATCTTGGTGAAGACTATCTTTTGATAGAAATCACCATTAATTAGTTAGATACAAAGTAGAGTAAAATATTGAAGTTTTCAATAGTTTTCAAGTTTGTATCAATCTTTAAAAATATGATGTATTTTCATAGGAAACTATTTTTTCTTGATAATATATGACATAAGTAATGTCTACGTAAAATTTCATGATTTTTCAATAATCATAGAATTATTTACAATTTTTTAAATTTTGGTCTAAAATTGAAATAAAAAAAAAATTCAAATACGATAATCAATTAGACCCAATTGATTACCCCAATTGATTAGGGCAATCAATTAGTAGTTAATTTCTGCAAGCAAAACTCATAAAATTGATCAAGTGATCGATTAGGACATACCTTAATCTACTGGAACAATCGATTAAGACATGGAGTAATCGATTAGTAGCTAAGGCTAATCAATTAGAATGGATGGTAATCGATTGACACCAACGCTAATCGATTCAGACATATTGTAATCGATTGGTAGCTGAAACCAATCAATTAGGATGCTATTTTTGGTTTAAGTGGTTTGATTTCAATTACATTTAGTTCATTAAGCCATATTTAGTTCATTTAACCTTTCTAACCCTAAGAAATGCCTTGATAAACATTTAAGAGTAATTTTCTTGATGAAAATAAGAAGACAATGGTTAAAAGAGACTAATTTGAAGTTAAGTGGAGGTTTAGATTCAACGTTGAACTTTCAACCTCAAAAACTTTAATTTTGGGTTTCCTAAAAGTTTAGGAACTCCAAATCATTGTTGGTGCAATGATAGAAGATGGAGAATATTTTAAGGGGAGATTCTCCTTAAATGCATGATTGCTTTTATAATGATTGAAGACAATGGAAGATTAGAAATCTTCATTGTGATGGTTGTTACTTGTTTGCTCAAGGTTGAGCATCAATTACATTGATTCTTAGGAAGAATTTTTGATATGTGTCAAAGGGGGAGAAAATGTAGGGTTCAAGTTAGGAAACCCTCATTTATCCTTTAGCATGAGATGAAGAAGAGAGTTGGGTTAATATGGGTTAGCCTAACTTAAACATATTGTTAAACATTAAAAAGGAAGAGATTGTTGGTGCAATCATTCTTGGGTCAAGCATGACTAGTTTGACTAAGCTTGAGTAGATTTGAGCTTAAGTTACAATATTAGGATAATATGTGAGAAGATGTCAAGTATGTCAAGGTTGACCTGATACTTGACAATATATGAGAGAGAAGTCAAGTAGGTCATGGAAAATCGGATACTTGACTGGAAAATCCTAACATGAAGTTAGGCAAAAAATAGTCCTAACTACGGTTAGCCAAGAAAAAACCCTAACTGAGGTTAGGTAGGGTGGAAGTCTACCGAGTGACTAGCTTTAACTATGGTTAGGCAAAGGAAAGTCTAAGTGGATCAAGGAGAATCACAAGTTAGTAAAGGAACCACCTAACTACAATTAGACAAGGGAAATCCCTAACTGAAGTTAGGTAAGGTAGAAGTCTACCGAGTGACTAGTCCTAACTGATGTTAGGCAAGAGAAAAATCCAAGTGGATCAAGGAGGGATGCATTTGGTAATTGGAAGTCCAACGAGAGGTTGGCAAAGAGAAACTCTAAGTGGACACTTGGTTGGGAAGACCCAACAGGTTACGGTTGACTGGATATTGGGTAAGGAGAACCCTAGACTCGGATCATGTGAGTTAGGGTTGGACAATCGATTAAGGAAATTGATCGGGATATTCTCCAATCGATTAGGATGGATTGGACAATTATGTTGGTATAGAATTCAGAATTCGCGTATTAAATTTCTACACCCCTATACGCAGTGGAAGTTTAAAATTTATTTTATAATTTAATAATTAAATCAAAGGAGTGTTCATATGGATTTTAAAAAACATACATGAGCATGATCTTTAATCTAAGTATGCATTATAATCTAATCATTCAAGTAAGATCCTTAAAGCATAACAAAGATAAACCACCATTTGAATGATTCATCTAATACCATTTTAATCTTTTTATTTAGACATGTAAAACTATCTAATTTAAATATAATAGATCTTTTAGAAAAATCTAAATAAAACTATTAAAACATGCATTATTATGCAAATGGATCAAAACATGAGTGAAAACATACCTTTCAAACAACCTTTATTTGGGGATGTTTCCAACTATTTTGGGTTTAGCGAAATAGCTCTTCTTTGTTTGTCTTGAACTTATGCTTCCTTCGTCTAATTTGGTCCACGATCAGAGTTCCCTTTCCAACGCTTGATCGCACTAGAGATCAAGTGTCATTTTTTTCATCAAGATGGTCATAACAAACAATTGACAAAGAGATAGATTTCTCATGATGGAAGAAATGGGAAGATCTTTACCTTGAGAGGGGGTGGCAACTTAAAAGAAAATACTGCTCTCTTCACCCACTTCACTTATCTCTCACTTCTACACTCTTGGCCTCTTTCTAAGGATGACCACATCTCTTTATATAGTTCATCAACTTTCTATGGAAGATGAAGAGACATGCGTCTCTTCACCTCTCCAAGGAATATGAAGAGATGAGTGTCTCTTCATCTATCCAAGGAATATGAAGAGACATGTGTGGCTAACAAATTAGATCTAGCCATTTTTCTTTCTTCCATCTTGGCCCATTATATATTAGAATATTTCTAAAATCCAATAATGTGAGTCCATCATAATCATGGTAATATTTGATCATATCAAACTTGTTAGGGTCGAAATATGCTAGAAGGGGGGGGGGGGAGGTGAATAGTTTGTCGCGCTTGGTTGTCTTGCTTCGTGTTGATCATATGCAGCGGAAAACTCTCAAAACAAGCTTCAATGCTAACAATATGAATTTACTTGGTATCCACCTCAAGAAGAAGTGACTAATCCAAGGATCTGACCCTCACTCACTCATCCACTATGAAAACACTCCTTCTCGGTAACTATCGAAGGCGGAGAAGCATTGTACAAACTCTCAATACAACAAGAAGAAAGAAAAATAAAATACAAGTGTAATCTTACAAGATTTACAACATGAGAGTAAAACCCTAGCTTCTTCTTCTTGGCGATGCCCAATCGATCGGTCGATCGATTGGGAAGGCTTATGTGCGCGCGATATAAGCTCCCAATCGATCGGCCAATCGATTGGGCTCTAGTTCAATCGATCAGTCTATCGATTGACCATCCTTGGACTTGGCTAAACTCAAATCCAAAGTTCCCAACCCCAACATCTGGTCCGCCGTGATCTGCTGGGACCTCATGCATAGCATATGGTCAACCTTGACTTGCTTGGACTTCTTCACCAAGTATTGGTCAATCCTTTGACCCACTTGGACTTTTCTCCTCGTACCAAGTGTCCGATCAACCTTGACCCACTTGGACTTACCATCTCGTGTCAAGTGTCTGGTCATCCATGACTCACTTGGACTTCCTTTCACAAGATATCTGGTCACCCTTGACCTATTTGGATTTTCTCGTGCCAATTATCTGGTCAATCATTTGACCTACTTGGACTTTCCAACACCAGGTGTCCGGTCAACCTTGACCCATCTGAATTTCCACGTGCCCGACTTCACTCACCAGGTCTTTCCTTCTGCTTAGTTTCACTCACTAGGGATTTCAATCTGCCTGACTTCACTCACTAGAACTTTCACCTAGATTTATTCACTAGGATTTTCACCTGGCTTCACTCAATAGGATTTTTGCACTGCCCGACTTCACTCATTGAGACTTTCATCTGTCTAGCTTCACTCACTAGGTCTTTTAATCTGTCTAGCTTCACTCACCAAGACTTTCACCTAGCTTCACTCACTAGGATTTTCACCTGCCTAGCTTCACTCACTAGGTCTTTCACATGGCTTCACTCACCAAGATTTTCAAACTGTCTGGCTTTACTCACCAGGGCTTTCAACTGCCTAACCTCTAATTAGGACTTTCCTAGTCAAGTATCCGGTCAACCTTGACCTACTTGACTCTTCTTTACAATAATTTGGTCAAACCTTGACCAGAGGGGAATTGCACCATCAATCTCTCCAATCGGACGATTGCACCTGCAATCTCCATATATTATCAAACATCTCAAGCTTGAGCCAACTCAAGCTTAGTCAACCTGGTCAACCTTGACCCAGGGGATATTGCACCAATAAAACTTTAGTTATCAATTTACTATTTGATCACATTAAACTTTATTTGTCAAATTCAACTATTTGAATTTGACTTTCTCAACAGGAAATAGGAAAATCAATACTTGTGTGACCTTCAATGGTTTAGGGATACAGCTGGCCATGAGTTCACAACTCTTTGTGATTCAAGACTATACTTGTCCTTTATAAGGACATACCCTTAATAGCCTCATCCTATGATCAACCGCTTGATTATAAGATGTCAGAACTATTTTGATCAGCACCCAATGAATCATGGTAAGAATATCTAGCAGCACCTCCCCATGACTCCCCAGATATCATTGAATAGTTGCTATAAGAACCAGTCGATTATGGTTAATATATAGTTCAATCCCTTTATCTTGTATATGTTGGGTTGCAAGGTTGTAAACAAAGTCCCACATTGAAAATACATAGGAAAGATCATGGGTTTATAAGGGAAAGATATCTCCATTGATATGAGGCCTTTTGGGTAGAACCCAAAAATAAAATTATGAGGGCTTAGGCCAAAAGTGGATAATATCATGTCATTATGGAGATATCTGAATCTCTTTTGGTCCTACAATATATTTCGGTCCTATCTACAACCATTGATATATCAAGGGTTGTATATTGATTTGACAACCATGCGATGTATCTTATAGTGACATCGCATATGCAACTAGGAAATTCATTTCCTAAAGCATATCTTACAGTTATAATCAGAGACTTCATACACTATAGAACAATATATTACTAGGATATCCACACCAACAGGTGTGTGGTGAATCCCTGACTACAATACACTGACTCATATATGTTGCATTTCTACACCCAATCTCACCAACTGATGACCCTAATGGAGTCAGTAAATGAGTTAAAGTATTACCCTAGCATATAGAGTCTTAGTGTTGTCTCGGGTCATAAGAACTACTAGTGTATAACCATAACTAAAGACTTATTCACTCGATAAATGATAACCACTTGGAAAGTCAGTGTGAGGGTTGTTTGATGAGCTTATTGTTGGAGCAATCCTAATGGTCCGTACGACCATGTGTTTTGATGTTTGGGCAAAGGATTTAAGTTATGTTCACCCTTATATTTGATATGTATATATGAGTGTGTAGGCTTGCAGGATACACATATGACTCAGTTTGACAAGACAGCAAGGACAAGGGCCGAGGGAAGCGACTTTGAGGTATACGCGAAGGATAGTATTGGGGACGAGCTGCGGGCTTGAATGTATCTGAGGGATGAGAGCTAAAAGAAGTAGGGATGAAGGCAAGAGGTCAAAGCTTCAAAAAAGAGTCAAGTGAGTTGTGAGGATCCGAGTCTACGAGAAATGTACTCAGGAAGTGAAACCCTATGTTTAGGGTTTTACAAGTTGACTGGTACTGGGACCAGTCGATTGGGGCAGAACACAGAGAGTTTTTGTGTCTGAACGGTAGGGATCAGTTGACTAGTGCAAGGACCAGTCGACTGGTAAAGAGCCGTTGGCCAGGCACCAGTCGACTGGTGC
>JBBMJZ010413100.1:16120472-16146001 GCA_037833815.1 Zingiber zerumbet
ACTTATCTTAGTAAAAAAAACTAAGAAAAGTATATTTTTTAACATCGTCGGCCTAAAATATTTATAGAAGCTTCTTTAATCATTGTGTTGTCAATTCTAAGATCTGAGACTAAAGAGAACTATATTTTTTTTATTATAAAACAACCAGAGAAAATTAATGATGAGAAAAATTCATAATAATACGCTATAGCTGGGTCTCGAACTCTAGATCACTGATTATTTCGCATATAGAATTACTAATAAGTCTTGGAATTATTTTTAGTGTAAATAGAAAAAAGGACATTAACGTAAATTAATTTTAAGCTTCACTAAAGTTAGTTAGTAAAAGGAGAGATTTTTAATAAAATAATGATATATATATATATATATATATATATATATATATATATAAAATTTATCCCAAATATAATCCTATCTTTATAAAAAAAAGTACTTAAATTAATCAGTTTAGAATATTTACATACATATCTTAAATTATTCCAATAGACACTAAGTAAACATTTACAAAAAAAAAAATTACATAATTTCTTCAAAATTCTATCAGAAACTAATGAGTTCATATATGGATTAACAGCTAAACAAACTAAGGATTTAAATTACAAAAAGAAACTGGTTGAAATTAGCTGGAAGGTAAACAATCTATTGTCTTTGATCAACAGCCAGGATTAACTCAGCTAGATCGTGATAAAAGGCCCTCTTTCATTTGAAAATTTTCTGCTGGTTCCCTTTCAAGTACCATAGCAGTCTCAGCTTTAGTCAGGTTGTAAGTTTAGCAAGAGAAGCATCGAAAGTTTTTCATATCAACCAAATATAATTAAACCATACACCGAACCACATCTTCCCATGTTCACCCACTCATTCTTTGCAATTCCACCAAGATGTCACAATTCAAAACAAACAGCTACTGCTTTTGAGGGTAAGACGACTAGCCAACTACTCCGCCGTAAAGAACAGCTACATAGAAGATGAACACAAGCTAGGAAGTTGTACAACAGGTCTTACTCTTCGGAATCTCCTGTGCAGGGCCAGGGACGATTATTTTCTTTCCTGGCAATGTTGGTGCAGTGTTGTTGCTTTGAGGATCAGAAGTCAGGTTCTTCTTGTTGACGATGTTGAATATCTCAGTCAGCACAGTCTGAAAGGCATTCTCGATGTTTGTAGCTTCTAGCGCTGATGTTTCAAGAAAGAAGAGATTCTCCTTCTGAGCAAACTCCCGGGCATCTTCTGTGGTTATGGTTCTCTGGTCCTCGAGGTCGGTCTTGTTGCCCACTAACATGATGACTATGTTCCTGTCGGCATGGCTCCGAAGCTCCTCGAGCCACCGAGGAATATGGTCGAAGCTTTGACGCTTAGTAATGTCATAAACAAGCAAGGCCCCTACTGCCCCACGGTAGTAGGCACTGGTGACAGCTCTATACCTGTGTTCACTTATATGTCAATAACTTGTCCGATTCTGAGCTAGATGACAACACAAAATCAATGAAGTTGCAGATCCTCCTCTACTACCATATTTATCGAAAACTAAAAAGCTGTTAGATTGAGACAAAAAATACTCAGTTATATTTCTAAAATATTTGATCGTCTCATAAAAACAGTCGGACAACATCAAAGTGCATATGACATGATAATCTGAATTGCTTCATCAAAGGCCAAGGAGAACATGCAGCACCATAAGCACCGATGTCATTGCAATGAAAGCATCACAAAGAGTAGTTATTGAAGAATCATACATGCTTCAAGGATGTTCTGTAGAATTTAACATCATATTTAATTCAGAAGGATGGCCTTATTGACGAATTCTAACAGAATAGTTATTTTTTGCATTGGTTTCTAGAAAACCAATTCCAACAAAATTGTTCATTATTCCCTTAATGAATATCAAGAATACTTATTTTGATGTCATAATTGATCTTGTCCAAAGAAAGTTTTTAGTTGTGGGGATATTTTTAGTTTGTGGTGATTATTCTTGTTCTATTACTTACATATTTCCTGCCAATATAGGAATGGAAATGAAATATTTATTTTATTCCATGTACCAGACTAAGGAATACACATTTTTGTCATGTTTGTCAACATATAATGCCCAAGTGCCAATTTTTGGATTGCTCTTAATATAGTTTTACATGATGACCACTAGGACTGAGAATTCCTCACCAGTGAAACATTTTGAAGCCTAGGAGACACAACTAGAGTGTGGTTAAGGGTTAAGAAGACCAAAAAAAAAAACTTGTAGAGAAGATGATTTCTTCTCGGGAATTTTTTTTGTAAATAAAATGTAGATTTTACACCATAAGAAATCCGTAATTAGTAAAGTAGGTCCAAGATACCTACAACATCCTCAACTTCTGGGAGGTTTTTACTCTTCTCATCAATACATAGGTTGCCAATTTGTACCCATAAAAAAAAATCAAGTGTAGACCCAAATATTGATTTAAATTATAAAGTCAATTAAATTTTTATTTAAATTTTGGTGCAACAAGTAAATCAAGTGAGACAAATACATTGTGACTTAGATATATTAGGCTAGTAGAAAAGTTCAACTACATTTTACCCTGCAACACAACAACAACAACCACCAAGCCTTATCCCACTAGGTGGGGTCGGCTATATGAATCATTCTATGTCATTGGACTCTATCTCCTACTATATTATAATTTATACTTAAATAAATGTTATCTTGTTTTATTGTTGCTAACCAAGTTTGTTTCTAGCCGCAACACATGATATACTAATTGTTATTGTATCTACAGTGGTGTTGGAGTTTTATTTCAATGCAGGTAATAGACTGTTGATGAAAGAAGTTGAATGAACCAGGAGAACTTAGAAATATGCATCGTCTTAAAGAATTGATTAGATGCAGAAAGATGCATCTTGCTTGAGACAAGGGCAGTCAATATTAAGCATCAGACTTAACAATGTAGATAATACAAGAACAAGGACCATCCCAAGATCATAATTAGATGGGATAAATATGCTAGAAAGAAAACTACATAGGTCAGGATCTTTCTAAGAAAGGTACCTAGGCAACCTGTAGTAGGTCCAAGGCTGAGTTCAAATCCAACTGATTTAAATCTTTTTCAAGTTTTAAAAGTTTATTTAGATTTTTAAAAATATATTTATGTATTTATGTTTCTCATGACCCAGGCCTAGCGGAACCTGACGGAAGAATCAAGCATGCCGTTAGCGCATTTGACAAATGAAGACTCTACTAATTCCACCATTTCCCCAGTAGAAAATAAGTGCTCGTGCAAGCAAGATGTAAATTGAAGTAGAAAAATGATTCCGCTCTCTTTTCTAATTCTATGGGAAACTGTAGTGAAATCAAATGCCATATTCAATATAAATCCACTCTAAATAAATTAGAGATAATGGCCAATCATAAAACAGACATCACTCCGTAACATTACTTTAAGACGTCTTTTGATACCAGGTAAACATCAAATTTACACTACATCGGCTTTCGATCTAACTGTAAAATACAACAAAGGCGCATCTGCTACCCGAATTAGATCCCACATAGTCGAACAACATTTTCGAGTAAAAGTTCGTTCACTTTGAAGAACGTAAACCAAAGTATTGAAATTTATAAATCAAAGGCCCGAAGGCAGCAGAACCGTGCGAATACACTACCCACAACTTAGATCTTAAAACGACTAGGACTTTGAACGAAAAGAACTTGTAGGGTTTGAGGGTAAATACCTTTCTTGGCCAGCGGTGTCCCAGATCTGTGCCTTGACGCTCTTGTGCTGGATGACGAGCGTCCTAGTCTGGAACTCCACCCCGATGGTGGCCTTGGAGTCGAGGCTGAACTCGTCGCGAGCGAATCGCGCCAGGATCTGCGACTTCCCCACCGCAGAGTCTCCGATCAGCACCACCTTGAAGACGTAGTCGATCTTGTCGCTGCCGCCCGCCATTCCTGCCGCCGCTGCTTGCCGATGGAGAACAGAGCCCCTCGATCGCAGCAACCACGGCGAGTGATCCCTCAGCGAGATTGGAATACGAGACGGAGAGTCAACAAAAGCTAACAGTGGTGACTGCTCACCTTCCGAGTCCAGTCACCGCATGTGAGAACGGTAAGCAGTTAACCAGTTCGATGCTAAACCACATTACATCTTAGCCAAATTATACCACTCTCTCGTCAATGATTGGCGGCGCGAGGCATTAAAACCAAGCGGGTACACGAGTGAGTCATTAATCCTTATCACTTGTTCAACACTCACTTATTGCCAAACAATTTATTCATCTACAGTTCGAATTATCAGAAAAAGTACTTTAATTAAGAACAAAATTCCCAAAAACACGGGAACCTGATAAGTTAACCGAGTTTAAATTCATTTTTACCAGCTAAAGCTTGATTCACGTTAGGTTTGAGTTGTGCCGGGAGTGCAGCGGTTAGCTCATAATTATAGATATTTTACTCTAATAGAATATTTTTTTAGTTTTTTTAATTATCATCTCACTATAATTTTTTAAAATGAGATAATTAGTCTAAAAATATTAATCGTTTGGATGAATCTTTATAAATATTTTAATTTATTTTAATAGTCAATAAAAATTTTTATACAGCTGAATAGTCTTTACTTTCAGAATTTAGGTTCTAAGTTATTAAAAAAAAGTTCGAGTTAATTTATTTAAATGTTATGAATCTTAATTCAAAGTTATTTGATTATTTAAATTTTTTATTTTTAAACTTATTTATAAATTTATAAGTTCATTTTTAAGATTTTTCATTTTTTTATAAATTTAATAAGAGTTTCATTCAACTGGAGATTTTATTTATGAATATTATTAAAAAATGTATAATTTTTCTTCATGAATATTAATAAATTATATTTAAATTTTTTATTTAATTTTATAGTTATTCAAATTTATTTATTAAATTTATTTTTATATAAATATGTATATTGATTGAATATAAATATTTTTTTATAAAAATTTATTTTTAGTAAAAAAAGATTTTATTCAAAAATACTTTTCTATTAAAATACATTTTTTTAACCGAATTGTGTATATAAATTTGCCTATTATCCAAATCACGTACATAACTTTGGTAATTATCAAATCATCGCATGTGGTACATATTTTGCCTCTCATCCTCGACGCATACACATCTGAATTAAAAATTTATCCGAATCACTCTTACCTTTTTCATGTGAATTAAAACTACCTCTCTCTTTTTATCCTCTCTCATATCATCTCCAACTCACATCATCAAATTTATATAATTTTCACACTAAAATAGTACAATTTCAGCACCAAATACTATTTCAACTTCAATCCATCCATACCATATCATTCCAAAAAAGAATATTCTATTATTTTTATTAATTTTTTTATATGATAATTATTATATTTAAAATTAATACTTCCTAATATTTTATATTTTAAATTTTAAATTTTTTAAAATTTAGTATCCAACTAGTATTTTATATATATTTTAAATTTTATTGTATTATGTTTATGAAATTAATGATAATTTATAAATATAATGATAATTAAAATATATTAAATAATATTAAAATAATAATTTTAATAAATTAAATATTTACCAACATACCTAATAAAATTTAAATATGCTATTAAATACACTTAATTTAAATTTATAATAAATAATATAATAATTACATTTAATTATACTATAAGATAAAGAAAATAATAATTATTAATTAATTACATTTGATTTTATAATAATATAGTAAAATTAAAAAAAATTCTCTCTATCACTAAATATGGTGATGTGAATAGTACAACACCATATTTGATGTTTCACTATTCACATTAGCATATTTGGTGTGGGATTTAGTGTATGGATTGGAGCAATTTGGTGTTAAATTTATACCAAATTTGGTATTTTGGTGATGGGTTGGAGATAGCCACCAAAACATCAAATTTGGTGTAAATTTAACCTACAACTCATACACCAAATCCCACACTAAATATGGTAATGTGAATAGTGAAATACTAAATATGATATGTCGGTAAATATTTAATTTATTATTTTAATGTTATTTAATATATTTTAATTATAATTATATTTATAAATTATCACTAATTTCATAAACATAATACAATAAAATTTAAAATATATATAAAATACTAGTTGGATACTGAATTTTAAAAAATTTAAAATATCAAATATTAAGAAGTATTAATTTTAAATATAATAATTATCATATAAAAAAAATAATAAGAATAATAGAAATTTTTTTTTGGTGTGATATGGTGTAGATAAATTGGAGTTGAAATAATATTTGGTGGTGAAATTATACTATGTGAAAATTATATTAAATTTTGATGATGTAGATTAGAGATGGTCTTATAAGTTATCCAGTTTATTGAACTTGCTGTGTGACACGTACTGCTCCTCTCTAGTGAGTCCCGCCCAAGGACAATGAGTGTAGCAGTGGTAACTGGCTCAAACCGGTGTATGACCACGGCAACCAACGTAACGACAAAGCTTTCTAAATTTACTCGTCATTCAGACACCATTTCTTAACCGGACATTATATTCCATTAATGATTGGTTTATATTATTATGAAATAATATTCCACTAATAATAGAGCGGGTATTGTTTCTGGTAGTTTTATCAGTAAAGTGAAACGCCATTCATCGTCTGCTTCTATCCTATAAATATTGCAATACTGGTTGTGATGGCTTCTGGTAAAGTTCTTACCCTGTTTCAGTGTCTGGGTTCGAAAGAGAGAAAACAAAGAGGAGTGAGAAGAGAGATCGGCGATCACTCGATCGACCAGTGGCGATCTGGCAATGGAGAAGTACGAGGTCGTGCGAGACATCGGATCCGGGAACTTCGGGGTCGCGAAGCTGATGCGCCACAAGGAGACCAAGGAGCTCGTCGCCATGAAGTACATCGAGCGCGGTCGCCGGGTGAGCCCTCAACAGATTGGATCCTTTGATCTGTAACAAATTGCGCTCCTTTTTTATTCAATTTTCTTGCTTTTGTTGTTTTCGAGCGGCGTAGATTGATGAGAATGTGGCAAGGGAGATCATCAACCACCGCTCCCTTCGGCATCCTAACATCATCCGCTTCAAGGAGGTAATTAATCTGGGAGGGAGTAATATATATAGAGCGGATATTTTATTTTTGGGGATCCTTTGATCGTGTTCATTTAGATGGGATTCGCAATTGGATCCAGGTTTTGTTGACGCCGACGCATCTTGCGATCGTGATGGAGTATGCCAAGGGCGGGGAGCTCTTCGATCGGATCTGCGACGCCGGGAGATTTAGCGAAGACGAGGTTCCGCAACTATAATCTTCCTTTGCAATTTTCCAGGAAAATAGAAGGAAATTAGAGCATTTCTTACATTAATCTAGTTTTAATTTTTGTCCTCTGGCGAGACTGAAATTGAATAGAATCTCGGAACTTTTTCTCGAATTATTGATTCTTTTGTCACAGGCGAGATATTTCTTCCAGCAACTCATTTCCGGGGTCAGCTACTGCCACTTTCGGGTATATAATTATTTCCAAAAAAAATCACGCACATATAAATAGAAATCAAATATTATTAAGACAGGAGCAACGATGGCTGAATTCTGTTAAATGAATTTTGTCAGCAAATTTGCCACCGTGATCTGAAGCTGGAGAACACCTTGCTCGACGGCAGCCCTGCGCCGCGCCTCAAGATCTGCGATTTTGGCTACTCCAAGGTTTTTAACTTTCCCATTCGATTGGAAATTACCAAATATTAATTTATTATAGTCATAAGTTTTTTAATCCCAGAGGAATGAAACGAGTAAATTGAAACTATCTATGATTGTGTCAGTCGTCGCTGTTACATTCGAGGCCGAAATCGACGGTGGGGACGCCAGCGTACATCGCCCCAGAGGTCCTCTCCCCCCGCGAGTACGACGGGAAGGTGACTTTCTGTTCCGAACACTTGCTTATTTGTTTGATTACTACGCTGTTTAAGTATTTTTAGTAAAATGGGAGATATTTATGTTGAAAATTCTGACACGGTCTCCTACCATTTAAAATTTTAAAATAAATTAGTTTTTTTTGTCTGATTAGAATAAATAGAATAACTCTTTAAAATGACTTCTCGAAAATTAATAAAGTTAAATTTCTCCATTAATCCCTTTTCAGTCTCATAAATTTCTAAAGATCTTTAAGAAACTTTATTGTATTTTGAAGTAATTTGCTCGGAGTAACACTTAGCTAAGTGTAACTTAATAAGTCTCAAATCCTAAGAAATCCAATTTCTAAATATTTTTCTAAAATAGCTAATATTTTATTTATAGTTATTTGAATCATAAATTTAATCTATTTTTAATATATATTATTAAAAATAATATATATTAAAGAAGATTGGGATAACTTAATAAGTTTTCTTTTCGTTTGTTTGTTTCACCAATCACCATCTTCAAATTGGATTGGCTTATGTGGGAACAGAGGAAGAAGTTGGGTATTTGTGTTTTATGTGGTGGGTGGGAATATTTGGATGAGAACTAGTAGCATTTAATGATTTTTGACTGTTAATTTACATATACAATTGTGTATCTTGGTCAAATTGTCCTTTAGTGCAATGACTTGTGAAAAAGATTTTTTTTTTTTTTTTTTTAAGTTTGACATGTTGGGTGCATCCCAGCTCTAATTGGATGTGATCACATTGGATGGCCAGAGGCGTCTCGATGTAGGGGATCTTTTATCCACCATCCTAAATAGTTTTTTGTTTGGTTGCTTATTGAAATGTTTCTATTTGAGATTGTGGAAGGGATAAAAACGGTACACCAAGTAGAAATCTCTCGATTGCATGCATAAACTTGGTAGGAGAACATCCAAATACTTAAATATCCTTTCCACGTTTATATACCTAAACACTAGAAGGCATGCAGTTAGGGGGACAAATTCTTTGTAACATTTGGTATAATATTTATTATAATATTGATAATTGTAATTGTCAGCGGTATCAAATTTAGTAATTATAACTTATCGACATCCAAATATATATTTTCAAATTCTGCACACGTGATTATCGACAGAATTTGATTATAAGTATCGAATAAAAAATCATAACCATTTAAAATTCAAGGCGTCATGTTGGATCGACTTTGTTGGATTGTTAAAGCATAAATGTATGTTGTTTTCATTCTTGATGTATTATTTTAAAATTATGTTCTAAAATGATATATCTAATTATTAGTTATAGAAATAATAAAAAAATTTTGTAGATCTAATCTTGTGCAATGCAAATTTTTTGCAGCAAGCAGATGTATGGTCATGTGGAGTCACTCTTTATGTCATGCTTGTGGGCACATATCCATTTGAGGACCAAAACGATCCGAAAAATATTAAGAAGACTATAAGAGTAATTAAAGCTCAGACTTAAACATTAATTTAATCGTTACTTCTTTTGCCTTTACGCTAACCTATCCTCCCTTTCAAGTCTTTGATTGCTATTTGGATTTTCAGAAAATAATGTCAGTTCAATACCAGATACCTGACTACGTCCACATATCTCAGGACTGCAAGCAACTCATAGCTCGTATCTTTGTTGCCAATCCAATGAAGGTAATTAAGTTTTCCTTTTAATATTTTCTATATCATTTATTCTTGCAACCCAAAACAATTTAATCTAAAGTTTTAAAATAGTCAACTTAGCACAATAGGGATTGAGATTTTAAAATCAATTGTTAATTTATCGATCGATATAATACTTGATCATCAATTTATTAATCAATTTAATTTTTGATTCCTAATTTATGATTGGAAATTAAATCGGTCTCTAAATTAATTATTAATTTTAAAATTCATTATTAATTTACAATGGAAAATTTATTCGGTCGCTAATTAAATGATCAATTTAAAAATTTATCGTTAATTTATGATAGATAATTTAATCGGTCGCTAATTTAATCAATGAATATAATTCTGTCGTTAACTTACGATTGAAAATTTATTCGGTCATTAATTTAACCACCAGTTTTAAAATCCATTGTTAATTTATAACTAATAATTTGAGCGGTCTTTAATTTAATAACCAAAATTATTTTTATTATTGTTAAGTTACGGTTGAGAATTTAATCGATTGTTAAATTAATAGCCAAAATTAATTTCATCCCTAATTTATAATTGAAAATTTTATTTGGTTGCTGTATAATGACCGAATTTTATTTCGGTCGTGAAAATTGCTATCGTTAAAGACCATTCTCTTGTATTGCGAACTTACAATTTATTCTTGATTTTTCTGGTTGGCTGACAAACCCGAATTGTTTCAAAACATCTGGTGACTGAATGGCCTGTAGAGGATTACCATAAAGGAGATAAGAAGCCAAGCTTGGTTTATGAAGAACTTGCCGAGGGAGCTTACAGAAACAACACAAGCTTTGTATTATAAGAGGGACAACAACGCTCTCACTTTCTCCACTCAGAGCATGGACGAGATCATGGAGATTCTAGCATATGCCAGGACACTCCCAAAGCCAATGCGATTTTTATCAAACTATGGGTGGCCTGATGATGAATCAGAAGGAGAAGATAACAATAACAAGGAAGAGAACGCGGAGGAGAAGGAAGAAGAAGAAAATGAATATGAGAAGACAGTGAAGGCAGTACATGATAGTGGTGAATTCAAGATCGGTTGATGTGCAATTTCAGATAATGAGGATACCGGCCAATGGTAATATTTAGAGTAGTTAGAATTTGTAATCCATTGCCCCTCCATTCTGCTGTAAATCATGGATGAAAGGTTTACTAGTTTGGTACCTTCTTGCTATTTACATTTGTACTACAATTTCGAAGTATGTAGTAGAATAACTCAAAAATTTAATAAAATGATCGATTCTAGATAAACACTGAAATGGAACACTACTTATGCCCGATGCTCTATATATAGGATTAAGGAAAAAAAAGGATAAACTGAAATAGAATCACTGGATTAGTCAGACACTTTTTAATGGATTCACAAGTTACAAGTTTGAACTTAAACTCAAGCATAGTAAAAGTTTAATTAACACTTCAAATATTGTTAAATCAAGTGGCTATTAAACTTATTGCCACAATGCTTATTGTCTCATCACGACATTTTAATTAAGTAATATTATCTATCTATCAGCCTTCAAATATCGACAGGAAATGTTCGACTTGGCTTTGCCCTTGCTCATGAGCTCCTTCACCAAACTCATCCACCATCCCACTGCAAGAACCTGATTCATTAATATTTATAATATTGCTATTGTCATTGTTATCAATAAACTTTGATGAAGCGGAGGAGGATAGAAGCAGCTTATCCAAAATCTTCCAATCTATCAACTGCTTGCTGCCATTAACAATGGTGTTGTCCTCAACATTACTGGCTTGATTGAGACATTGCTTGGTGGATAAATTAGTAGTTGGGCTCTCCAAATGAGGGATGTAATTGTTAATCCCACAATAGCCATTAGGAGTTTGGTCAGAAGAAATGTGGGTGTTTACTGGAAGAATTTCAGGGTCATACTGGGAATAGAAAGTGTCAAGGTTGGTGGTGTAAGAAGGGCTAAAGCATATTGGCCTTTGAGTGCTAGGGTTTGGCTTTTGGAAAGCTCTGCAGACAACCCAACCTTCTTCCTGCATGCAAATTTAAGCTAAATGCTCAGTGAACACTAAGAACTACCACCTGTATTTTTCAAATAAATAAAAAATTAAGGAATTTCATGTCTTTATGTATGATCAAGTCTAGTTTACATATCTTTGAAGAAGTAATTTAAATTTTTTTTTTTTTTTTTGTTGTTGATGGAAGAATTGACTTGCCTGAGGAGGTCCATGTTCACTTGTTTGGAGCCTGTACTCATGCATGATCCAATCGCTCTTCCTTCCGTTTGGAGCTCTCCCTTTGTAGAACACAAGTGTCTTCCTCATCCCTATGATTTTGGAGTTAGAAAGCACCGGCTTGTCTCTCCCTGTCGCCTTCCAAAACCCGGCAGCAGTGGCCCGATTGGTTCGAGTACCACTCGGGTACTTTCTATCTTTGAAACTAAAGAAGTACCACTCACTTTGCTCATCATCTCCATATTTGCACCTATCTATAAATTTATAACATAAATCAAAGAAAAATCATCACTTTGTGGTACTATAGGAATGTTAAACTTGACAAATTTAAATATGTACTCAAAAACTTAATTAATTGATGCTCTAAACCTCATTAACATGCACAAAAGGGATTTTTTACAACACAACCAGTGCATGACTCGACATATTGCATGATCACTCAAATCAAAAAAGCTTAGGTGATTGTTTAAAGCTTCAAAAATTCTTGCATATTCCAAGTTAGTTTTTTTTTCCAAGAAAAAGATAGTAAAGTTGATCTAAAGGAAAAACATGATTAACCTTTTGAAATTTTACAAATACCAATTAATCCAAGCTAAGGAGAAGATGCGTTCTAACCTTGGAGATCCCATGGCTCAATGCGATAGAGATCGACATCGCGGATGACATCAAGATCGATGCTTTGGCAGGCAACCTTTCTCGCGAGATAGTACCCGACTAATTCTTCCTCGGTGGGGTGGAATCTAAAGCCCGGTGGAACACAAGATTCCACCTCCATTGCTACTAACTCACCTGCAAGACCTTGCACCTCTGAAAACTTACAAGCACAGACACATGATTTGAGAACTAGAAAGAGAGTGGGGCCGAGAAAACTTTGGACTCACAACAAAGAGATCAAGAAAACAATGAAACTATTGGACCACACACCACATACATAAGTTCACCAACTCCATATCTATATATCACTTGTTCAGTTCAATTTATAACATGTATGTTTTTCTTTCCCCTATGTTTGTTGTTTTATAAATAATTGGGTCTTCTTCTTCCTGTCGGCCATAAAATATGGAGGATTGATGGGAGAGGAAGAGTAGACGAGAAAATTGACATTTTTTAAGGTAGAAGCATGCGTTGTGTTTCTTTGAGTGCACTACATGCATGGTTGCAATGCAAAGGGGTCCCCTACCCTACTGTATAAAAAATCCTAAGGCACTTTGGATGGCCAGCCTTTTACAGTGACCATGCGCCGCAAATTTTTCGGTATATATGTATAATTAATTAATAAGAATGACCGACTCCTAACCATTAGGAAGTTAATGATTGTTTGCAACCATTAATCCACTTTGATTAGGATTAATATATATCTATTAGTCTCCTTATCCACTCATCTACATACACTGTTTAGATGAAATACTCATGTGATTGAATTGATGAGCTAAGAGTTGGAATTTGAGGAGGGATGTGAAGATTTTAAAACTAGAGAAGAATTTACCAATTAACATGTAGATGAAGAGTACATGCACTTACTGGTGGAGCAGTTCAGATGGCAATTCATGATGAGCAGTATTTTTCGACTGATCAAGAACTGAGACTGATTCCAAAAAACGCTCAGTTAATTAAGTCGAAGCTGACAGAGTAAGAAGGTAGAGGAATTAAGCAACAAAGACTGATATATAAGAAGCAGCAACGGTGTGAGGGAGTGGATAAATGAATTGACATTGAGGAAGGAGAACGTCGAGAAAGATGGGGTTATAATTGCGCGTGGGGTGGCAAAATTGAGATGAATTAAAGGGAAAGGAGCGTACGTAGGAGATGGCAGGCGGTGGCCGGCGGTCGATTTTGGGCGGCGGCGAGTGGAGTGGCAAGCAACCGCCGCCACCTCCACCTCCTTCCGGCTGTAGCATTTAATTTCCTGCGGTCGGCGGATCCAATGATTACTGATTCTGTTTGATGTTCTAGAATTCTCAGAGAAAACTAAATAGATTAAGGAAATTCTCGGTGACCACGAGCACCGTTGAGCCAATCACAGTTTGCAGTCTGCAAGAATTATTAAGTTATATAGAAGATATTACGAAATTAAATTAAAATAAAAAGTATTTTTTAGTATTTGTGTACAAATTCACTTGGAAAGTTATGAACAAATAAAAAAATTTCCTAACAAATTAAATAAATTTGATGGCCCATTAGCATCCATCTTTACCAATTGTCACAATAGCAATGATTGCATCTTTATCTCCAAATCCAAATGTTGTGCAAATGATTTAGATTTTTTTTTGGTGTTTTGTGCATTAAGGCTCCAATAAGTCTTGCGTCACGGCATTCAAAGTGGAGAATATCTGAAACTAAAGATATTGTGGATAATATTTAATTATTTCTGTCCCATGCCTCAAAACAAAGGAGTTACATCTGCATCGTCCATGGTCCTTGCAAGTACAAGTTGGGGCCAGCCAGCAAAATGAGGACTCTCCCAAATTTTTTAAAAAACAAAGTATTAGCCAAGTGTTCTTGAAAACAGAAGGTTAATTAAAGATTGTTAATTGATTAATTTAGTAGCTAAAAGAATGAATTGATGGGAAAGCACGCATGCTTTCTTTGTAGGGCGAAGCGTGAGAAAAGTAACTTGACGTTTATGAAAGCTAATTAGACTCGACTTTATGAAACATAGACGTGAGGCCGGCCCTTAATTGTTAATCAAACTGTGTCTGAATTTTTCAATAAAGCAATCTAAAACCTAATCCCAATTAAGGTCTAGATTCAAGTATAGACTAGACTAGCTAATGGAATTTTTATTTATGTGTTTTGTTTAACAAATTCTAATTAATATGAGATTTAGAGTTTGTAAGATGATGGACTTTATATATCGAGAGAGGACTACTAGGAGCTTTGAACTTAAACATGACACATGAAATTTACTTGTAAAAGTTTGTATGTGCAAAATTGGACATCTGTGATCAAAGCGAGTAGAGATAGACAATGACAGAGATCAAGAGGACTACTACAGGAGAGAAGATCTAGGAAATGTTTTGTGCTCTTGTTTGAGCATTGGATTCCCCACGATTAATCCTTTGCTCCGAGGTGACCAATCACTTTCAATTTCTCACATGTTGGACATCACTGTATGCTTGCAGGTGACTATCGAGTTTGCATTTTTTTTTTTTTAAAGCCAAGGTATCCAAATATTTCTACCTTCTAGGCGACTATATATCGAGTTTTCATGTTACTCGAATAGTGAAATTGAAACATCTCTTTAGGCATTTGAAATTTTGAGTTTTGTTCGTGATTAACTTAATTTTGAGTAAACTTGTTTAATCTGTAACCTTTTCAATTTGCTTTTGCATTAACTACATCAATTATTAATCTTCGAGTAATTTGTTCTTGATTTTTTCGAGTTTAACTATATATGATGGGACACAAATGCTACAACTTTGTTTTTGTTGTTGGATATTGTAGATGTTGATAGATTCAGTCAGTCAGTCAGTCAGCTGACGATGAATGATCAATAGGAATTGGTGGATATGACGATGTGAACATTGTCTTATTTATACTATCGACCTATCCTTTTAGTTATTGAGGCATCCTTTCACATAATAGACATATCTGATTCTCGGTATCGTTGTTATAGACTTAATTTCGTCAGTCATCTAGTTTATCTATTTGGATATCAATACACTTCTTCAGATAAGCTCATCCCTACTGTAAGAATGCTAAGGTTGAGGTTTATCGACAATCACTTTCAAAATACAACGAGTTATAATTCGAAATAGGAACACTAAGTCTCAGCAAACTGTACAAGTCTTAAAACTCTTAAAAGAGGAGCTACACAAAAGAAAGCTCAAATGGAGATTTCACAATTTGAGATTGAATTAAATATCAGGTAGAGTATGTTTCCTTTTATAACGGTGAAAGAATACTTTGAAGAGTTTCTTCTGAGGGTAAAAACATTATAGATTATTTTTTTTAATCAATACAATCCATATATCAATTAATTGATTAAGTACTATTGCAGTTGAATTAATTAATCTTTTCAACTAAATAAATATTAATTAATATATCTATTAATTAAATTTGACATATTGATTAATTTTTGTGGAAATTAAATTCTCGCTCGTTTGTACATTCGCGTCTATAAACCTAACTCACGTGCAAGTCCATGTTTTTGTCTGATTACACCGAATCAACATTTATTACTTGTCATTCAAAAAATTAGTTGAATGATCTACTTACCAAATAGTGATCCTGTCCGTATTTAATTTATTAATGATCGAAATTAATTTTCCCAACGTTAGCCATGTTGAGTGTTAGACCTGGAAACCTATTCAACTACTCTCTTGAAAAGCAGCAGCAGTAGCTATTTCTTCTAAAAGTCTTAGATTTCAGCTCTGTTTGATTGCGATCTGCATGGATTCCTTGGCAGTTTCCTTGACAGAAATTTCAGGAAAGTTAAAGAGTGACTAAACTGTCTCAGTTCAACCAATCGCTGTGCTCTATTGTTCCTAATTGATCATATGCAAGACCAAAATACAAACACATAATTTTTGTGTGTTCCACTTCAATGATTATCGATACAGGTCATTTTTGCTGTACTCTTGAGACTCTGCCATCTCCAGCCTTTGCGTCCACCTGACTGCGTAATCGACGCATTCATCAACTAGTTAGTTATTTGCCTTGCAGAACATGTTCAATTTAACTCTGGCCAGCAATTGGCAGCTGGTGATGATCTGCAGACCTTTTCAATGTTCAAATAAAACTGTCAATTTTCTAACGAATTAACTACGTACTGACTCCCGGAATAAAATCATAGGTAGTTTATATCTTGAAGAAAAAAAAAAACTCTGTTAGACTACCTAATATTTCACCCTAAATCCAAATTCAACTTTGAAACCTAATCATATTGTTTTATGCTAAACTTTAGCACGTTGAATTCCCACAGAGCATCTATAATTAGGACAGCTAGAATTATTAACTTTGGTATTAATTACATCACCGTCGTCATCATTACATCATGATTGCGGTGACTTAAACAACAGCTTGGCAGTGTGAGTACTGATTCCCTCCTCTTAAATCATATTTTAAAGATGGGCATTCAAATTAGTCATATATTGCGAGCGCGAAACATAATTCTATCATGTGCTATTATGTCGATTCGCGATCTTGAGAGGTGGACAACAAGCTTGTTTGAGACGAAGACCGCGACAAATGGATATGTTCTTGAAACTAAACTTTTGACAAAATCAGTGCTTACTATTAAGCCAAACAAATTAGGAGTCTTCATTAAAATCAAGGCCATACCGAAATTAAATAACAAT
Organism: Zingiber zerumbet; assembly: GCA_037833815.1. Lineage (NCBI taxonomy): Eukaryota > Viridiplantae > Streptophyta > Magnoliopsida > Zingiberales > Zingiberaceae > Zingiber > Zingiber zerumbet. Next base: position 16,137,536 of record JBBMJZ010413100.1, read on the forward strand.
AATGATAATAATATATTAAAAACAAATTGTGAGACAGTTGGATAGTTTGTTCTACTAAAGAGACAAAGTGACACCCTTTCGTATCAAATTGTCGTCTTCAAATGGTATCCAATGGCTGCCAACTAGAAAACCATGCACATGATTGAGTTGGATGGAGCTAATTTGGATATTATGCAAGAATCCTATGCAAACTTCCTAATCATGCTCTTCTACCTTGTGGATTTGGTGTATTTATTTAAGGATTCTTGGATCGATAAGGAAAAATGACAAATGATAATTTGGAGTCATTCAGCATCCAAATTATGAAATGATAAAAGAAAACAATATAATAAGGTCGCAAGTGATGAAAGAATAGTTATTGTCACAAAAAAACAATGCTTCATAGGTTAACATGATCTATGAACCTAACCTACTTCCCCTATTTATATCCGACCTAAATATGATCCATTAGCACGATTGAGTAGTTCAACTGACATGTTACATGGATGGGCACAAACTTGCATCAATTAGAACAAGAGGCAACCATGCGGTTGGACCAATTAACTTTTTGCGCCATTATTTGTGTTGAGGAAAATTTGGGGGAAAAAATAAAGAAAAATAAATGAAATTACCTTTTCAGCTTGATGAACGAGTCCAATTTGGGAAAAGTGATCGACTTAGATAAAATTTGAAAGACCAAAATCAACTGCGGCTCAATTGGGGCACTTGTCTTTTTTAAGTTTGTGAATTAGATACTGATTTATGTAAAGCACAGTGGAGAAACATTTCAAGCAATCGATTAAAAAAACTCTAAGATTTATTATATATATATATTATTAAAAGCGGGCCTTCAAAAATTAAATATTAAAATTCTTTATTCATGTGATTATTTATTTTAGAAATTAGCTGGCTTTTCTTTTGTTAATTATATTTTTTTCAATCTATTTATTCATTTCTACCTTCGAGAGGCTTTCTCCGCCCACTTCTCTGTCTCTCTCTGCTTTGCCATGGCGGAAGAAGCCCAAAGCAAAGCACCCGAATCGCCCCCGGCTGCAGAGGCCGTCGTTCCGGAAGCCCCTGCCACGGACAAGGCGCCGATAACCGAAGAGGCTCCCGCAGTAGGCGCTACCGAGGCGGCCGCAGTGGAGGAGGAACCCAAGAAAGTCGCCGAGGCCGAAGAGGCCGCACCCGAGGCTCAGGAGAAGAAGGACGAGGAAGTACAAGGGGAAGTCCCCGCTGAGGGAAACGTCGTCGCTGAAGCGATCGATCCCGAGAAGAAGGCCCTGGATGAGCTCAAGCTGCTCGTCCAGACTGCCCTTGCCAACGGAGAATTCGTCCCTCCGGCACCTCCATCTCCTCCTCTGGCCAAGGCGGAGGAGCTTAAGCCTGAAGACCCCGCTGCCCCTGCTGCGGAGGAGCCCAAGGCTGAGCTGGAAGAGCCCCCTAAGTCAGCCGAGGTGGACGCGCCGGCTCCGCCGTCAGAGGCCCCTGTGGAGGATCCTCCGAAGCCGGTGGTCGAGGATCATGATCCGCCAGTAAAGGAGGAGCCTTTGGCTACCCAGCAGGCACCTGTCGAAGAAAAGGCTATTGCGATCGAGGATGATGGTGCGAAGACCGTCGAAACCATCGAAGAGACGGGTATCCCTGTCGTGCCTGCTGCTCTGGAGACCACAGAGGAGGTTACTCCAGCGGCGGCGGAGGCAGCTAAGGAGGCCCCAGCGGAGACCCCTGCTCCACCACCGGCGGAGCCTCCGGAGAAGGTTTTCATATGGGGTATTCCTCTCCTCGGTGATGAGAAGAGCGATACCATCCTCCTCAAGTTCCTCCGTGCCCGGGACTTGAAGGTGAACGACGCCCTAACGATGCTCAAGAATGCTGTCATCTGGAGGAAGCAATTCGGCATCGATGCCCTCCTCGAGGAGGATCTGGGCCTGCCGGAGCTGGAGAAAGCCGTGTTCATGCATGGCGTTGATAAGGAGGGCCACCCAGTGTGTTACAACGTCTACGGGGAGTTCCAAGACAAGGAGCTATATGAGAAGGCCTTCGGGGACGAAGAGAAGAGGCAGAAGTTCCTCAAGTGGAGGATCCAGTACTTGGAGAAGGGAATCCGGGAGCTTTTGGACTTCACTCCTGGTGGCACCTCCTCCATGGTTCAGGTGACCGATCTCAAAAACACGCCGCGGCTTGGGAAGCATCGCCAGGCCACTAACAAGGCGGTCACCCTGTTTCAGGACAACTACCCTGAGTTCATCGCCAAGAAGGTACTTCAAGCTCACTCATCTGACTCTAATTATGTCCTATGTTGATAAAAATTGCATCTTGGTGCTTCTCTCTTTCTCTTTTGATTGTTGTAATTGTTGAAAGGAATCAAATTCCTTACAAACTAGAGCATTTCAGGTGTTCATCAATGTTCCATGGTGGTATCTAGCCTTTAACCGGATGTTGAGTCCTTTCCTGACCCAAAGGACCAAGAGCAAGTTTGTTTTTGCAGGGCCCTCTAAGTCAGCAGATACTCTATTCAAGTGTGTGAAGATCCATGAAGTTTCTATCTTTTGTGTTATCATTTATCATTTTTAGATAAATTTTTTAATTCTGTTGTGTTCATGTTCTTGGTGTAGATACATTGCGCCTGAACAAGTTCCAGTTGCATTTGGAGGCCTGAGCAAGGAAAATGATCCAGATTTTACTACAACTGATGCTGTCACTGAGGTTACCATCAAGCCCTCGTCCAAGCTATCCATTGAAATACCAGCTACTGAGGTTGTGGTTCAATGTTGTTTAAGTTCTTCTAATTATTCCCTGTTTCAAATATTCAGCTATCAGTAGGGTCGAAAGAACTAGTTTTTCTTTGTATTTTCAGATTCAAACCATTATTTTCGACTTCCAATTATTGATCATGCTATTTCTGGCAGGGAACTACCTTGTTATGGGAACTCCGGGTCTTGGGTTGGGAGGTCAGTTATGGTGTTGAGTTCGTGCCTAGCGCAGAGGGTGGATACACAGTGATCGTCGAAAAGAATAGGAAGCTCATTGCCACAGATGATTCTGTAATCAAGACCTCTTTCAAGATTGGTGAGCCAGGAAAAGTGCTTCTAAACATCGACAATCTGACATCCAAGAAAAAGAAGCTCCTCTACAGATGGAAGACCACAACTTCTGTTGAATCCACATAGATAACTCAACTGCTATCCGCCCCTCATTCCATTTGTTTAAATCAAAGAAATAAAAAAGGAAGAATTAATCAGAAGTGGGTTACTTTGGTGATAAAATTTTTTGTTTCTTCGTTGATTGTTGGTGTGTTATCGGTTTGATTATCGGAGTGAACCTTATATTTGCTTAAATACGGGTTATTGCCGTAGTTAGAAGCGTATGCTACTTGTTATATCGTTGTAAATGCTTTGTACATTGGTTTCTAAATTGTGTTCTGCAATATGGTTTGACTCATTGAGACTTTTGTTATAAAGTAGTCTACCTCATGTTCGTTCCTTATTTCTACACCTAAATTTGTTGCATTGCCATAGCTACAGTCAGTTGGATTGTGGCAAGCTTCTTCAATAAACAAACTGTTCATATAATTCCTATTTTACTTCCAGTTTGAAGTATTTATCAGGAAGAATCCATGCAGTTTGGTTGTTTCTCCCTTAATTGCTGATATGTTATTGTTTATTGAATCAGATTAAGCTTCTATTTGTTTAATCATGAGTTGCTAACCTTAGGGGCAGGGGATGAATTCTTGGCGGACACATGTTCTCGGAAAAAAACTTCTTACAATTCCTAATCATTTGACAGTCGATTATAAACTTATTTTATAATTTATCTTTCTTTACATAATTAGGCAACGGATTGTAAGGGGCGCAGAGTGTAATCACCTTTAGTTACCATGGGATGCTAACCTAAAGTTGGTTGTTATATCTTATTGCTGCTTTACATTGGCTTTCCACAGTTTGTTGTCATTTTCCTTTATTTCATCGTTTCTACGCATGAAAATTATTTGTTTGATACTTCCATCAGAAGGATTTATTGCTTCATTCCCTGATTTTATTTTAATTTTCGTGCTTCCTTTCCTCTGTACTAAATTGCATGCCAAGTGCCATCTGAGGAGATTATTCTTCTCCTTTTTTTTTTATGTGCTAGGAAGATTAAGTGACTCATTCCTTGAGTATATAATAGGAAGAACCCATGACTGATTTTTTTCTTTCTGTAATTTTAAATTGAAACAAGGATGAGTACAAATCTAAACTGGTTGATCCCTTGTTTGTCGTAAGCATGAGAGAGATAATGATGGGCATAATCAAGCATGGGACCTGATAAAAACAGTCAGCTCTTTGCTTTATCTGTATTTAATCAAATCTGTCCTTTTATATATATATATATATATATATATATATATTCATTGTTCTCACAGAATGGACTCCAGTTGTGCACGGTTTTATACAGACTCGTCATGTGCACAGGAACAACAGTCAGTATTTTTTAGGAAGATTTTTTTATTTTTTATTTTTTCTATTTGTAGAATCCAATCTTCTAATGCTATTGTATTCTTAAGCTTTGTTATTATATGGTAGGGTTAATCTAATATTTTTGCACTGAATTAATAGACTAAATCATTCAGAAAAAATAAATAAATGATGAGCTTCAATAATTTGTGGTCTGTTTTCTATAGACTAACAGATGTATTTCTCTTTTATTATAGTATAAGATGATTATGTTCACTTTAGAGTTGAGATGTTTTTACCATCCGTCTCTAGATTATATGAAGGGAGATAAATTATAAGATCAGCTTATAATCAATGAGAAATTTTTATAGAATTGAATTGATCATCTTTAAAATTAGTCAGTTTGAAAACTAAATATCTGAGTTAATAAAAAAAAATTCATAGCAATCCTAAAATTTTGGTGCGATGGTAAGAGGTAGGACAAACTTCTTAGGCAATGAGATTTCAAATCTCACCCAGAGCATATTACACTTGGGAAGTTTGAACAACTTATGATGTTGAGCCTTCTGTCATGACCTATTTGCGCTTCCCAATTTACCCTAATAGATGATGGAAAACTTACGTAAGATTGACCAATCACCTCCGAGAGAGAGAGAGAGAGAGAGAGAGATGATAGCATGCACAACCTTATATGATGAGGATGGGTGACATCTCACGTGGACACCTAACGCGGTCAAAATCTATTTTTTTTTAATTTTTCACTCATCTACATGTAATAACTTTTCTCTTAAATTAAAATAAATTTCTCTCTTCTCTCTCCTTTGATTGTATGCAACAATTACTGTGATACTACTTTTTAAAAACCAGCACCACAGCTTAATTACACCAGCCACCGTCGTGGAGGTCTACGGTGGAGATATGTGGTACTAATTTTTAAAGACACTCAACACTAAAGTTAATGATAGTTTTTAAAAACCAGCACCAACGTGTTATTGATCTCAGGAGCTGATCTTTAAAGATCAACACTAAGATGTTGTTGATAAAAAAATGTCAAGTACAATGACATATTTATACATATAAAGAAACTTTTTAAGAGACACGTACAAAGAGACACTTCTCTTCATGACTAGAGGCTAAGAACATGTTCTCGATGCTAAGAATATGTTCTCGATGCTAAGAATATGCTCTAGGAATATACTCTAGAGTTAATAAATGAATAATATTCTTTCGGAACAAAAGATTAACTTTATTATTTCAATACCCCTCTTTAAATTTAAACTTTTGTTACTCCAAGCTTTGCTCTTAATCTTACAAAATCTTTAAACTTCAATGTTTTGGTGAAAATATCAACAGTTTGATCTTGTGTCTTCACATACTTTAGTTGAACTTCATTTTTAATGATGCTCTCTCTAATAAAATGATATCTTGTATCTATATATTTCCTCCTGTCATAAAAAATAGGATTCTTTCCCAAAGCAATAATTGACTTATTATTAATAAAAATTTCAATACCTTCTCCTTGTGGCAAATGAATCATCTTTAATAATTTTCTTAGCTATACAGTATGACAAACATAAGCAGCAACAGATACATATTCTGCTTCACAAGTTGACAACATCACTGATCCTGTCCAAAAATCGTGAAGAAGGCTAGCTGGGGATGTGACTTATTTGTTGATCGCGTGTAAACTCCGCTCTGCTCTGCAACACAAGAAACGTCAGTGTCGGGCTAGGGAAGGGGTCCCCAACATTGACCCTCCAACGCTCAAGTCAGTCACGGGAATAGTAGAAGAAAGCGGAGCAACAATGAAAGCACAAGCGTGAATATTGAATAACGTATACCTCTGCCGGTGCATGAACCCCCCTTTATATAGTGCTACAGTGGATGATGTGCACACTCCTTAACGGATGGACACGTTCTCCAAATTATCATATGAAGGACATCTCAGAAAAGTGTCTCTGACACTATACCTTAACAGGACATGTAAATCCTTGACAAGACAGTAGAAGCTTCTGTCGTATGATCTGCTTATTGATCGTGTCCTGTTGTCAGCAGCATTATCTCCCAAACGAATATTAAGAGATATGAGAAGGGTCCCACAGTTTAGCCGAGCGGGAGAGCCGCTAGACCAGGAATCACCGCTCGGTCAACCTCAGTCTTTCTTCTCCGTAATCCCATAGCTCAGTTGATTGCTTCCGCCCGACAAGACCAGCACTCTGGTCGCCTAAGCGTTCCTCTGATTCGTGATGAACATATGATGTTCTTTCTATATAACATGTTCAAAAGAACGATCTACTTTGATAAGGTTCTTGGCCGATCGAACCCATCAAACCTGATCGACAACTGAAGTCGACCTCCGCTCGACCTAGTATTGGTAAGCCCGTTGATTCCCTGGCGTTGACTGCCTTGACTTTGACCTCTATATCGTCTGCTATCTTAGTCCTTGACCCGCACTTGGTGGTCCCCCCTTATCACTACATCAATCACAATCGGTTGTTTCTTTGAACTCCAAGTAAGTGCATTATTTTTTCTATCATCAATATCTCCTCCTCAATCATTATCACTATATCCAACTAACTTGTAATTATCAAAAAATGAATAAATTAAATCATAATCCAAAGTTCCCTTAACATACCTCAATATTCTTTTGGCAGCCTTAATATGAGATTGAGTTGGGGACTCTATATAACGACTAATAAGTCCAACTCCATAAAGAACATGACAAGTACCTCAAATTTGCAACAAGCTTTCAATATAATGTTGGATTCCTTCTTATCATCATCAAATCTGGATAATTTTACTCCAGATTCGATAAAGATGCATAATTGACAATCTTCACTAAATTCCGACATGATTTTATTTAAACATAACTTTTGAGAAACAAAGATACCATTATCACTTTGTTTTACCTCAATACCAAGATAATATGACATTCTCTCAATATCTATCATTTCAAATTTTACAATCATGTCTTTCTTTAATTCATCAAATATTGTTGAATTGCTCCCTATAAAAATTAGATCATCAACATATAAATAAAAAAATATCAAATCACCATTCTCTTTTTCTTTAACATAGAGATCATATTCATGTAAGCATGAAGTTTTTATTTGATTAATTTTGTTATACCAAGCTCTAGGGGCTTATTTTAATCCATACAAAGTCTTCTTCAACTTCAAAACTTTATTTTCTTGTCCTTTGGCAATATGTCCTAATAGTTATTCTATATAAACATCTTCCTTCAACTTATCATTCAAGAAAGCTGACTTTACATCTAACTAAAAAATATTTCATTTTCTTTGTGCAACCAATGCAATAATTAATCGAATAGTTTCTAAGCGAGCAATTGAAGTACAAATTTCATTATAATCGATACATGGTTGCTGACTAAACTCTCTTGCAGCAAGATGAGCTTTGTATTTTTGGAGTTCCCCTTTTGTATTATTCTTTATCTTTTAGATGCATTTGGCACCAATAGTTTGCTTTTCTTTTAGAAGAGTTGTCAATTCTCATGTATCATTTTTATGAATTGTATGTATTTGTTCATTCATTGCTAGTCTCCATTGTTCGTTTTTTACTGTTATTTCAAAGGTTAAGGGTTCTGAATATGCAAAAAAGGCAAATAGAAGCATTGATTTTAGCATAAATATTATGTAATTTTTTTTATCTTTTAAGGTATTTCAGTTGGACTGTCTTTAAGGGGAGTAGGTGGTCGAGTTGTATTTTGTATTGACACTATAGTGTCCTCTTCTTCTCTAAAGTATGGAAGAAAATTATTGTAGAAATTAAGAAGAGGAAAAAGCTAGCGATATTTATTAAATTCAAAAAGAATGTAAGAAATACAAAGTTTAAAGTCTTATATAGTTAAGTTAAGAAACTTTAAACCCTAAATAGAAAAGGAAAAAAAGACTAAATTGATTTAAAAGCTATAAACAAATAAATATATATAACTTAACATCCTCCCTTAAACTCATAATTGTTGGATCGAAAAGAATTTAGATATCTCCACAATGGCATGATATTGTCCACTTTGGGCCTAAGCCCTCATGGT
>JBBMJZ010413100.1:16155625-16166508 GCA_037833815.1 Zingiber zerumbet
CCTGTGAGTCCTGCTCTGTCTTACCTTAACCGGTGTTCGACCCGAGCTTCCTTTCTCCGACCTGTGAGTCCTGCTCTATCTTACCTTAACCGGTGTCCGACCCGAGCTGCCTTTCTCCGACCTGTGAGTCCTGCTCTGTCTTACCTTAACCTGTGTCCGACCTGAGCTGCCTTTCTCCGACCTGTGAGTCCTACTCTGTCTTGCCTTAACCGGTATCCGACCCGAGCTGCCTTTCTCCGACCTGTGAGTCCTGCTCTGTCTTACCTTAACCTGTGTCCGACCCGAGTTGCCTTTCTCCGACCTGTGAGTCCTGCTCTGTCTTGCCTTAACCGGTATCCGACCCGAGCTGTCTTTCTCCGACCTGTGAGTCCTGCTGTGTCTTACCTTAACCTGTGTTCGACCCGAGCTGCCTTTCTCCGACCTGTGAGTCATGCTCTGTCTTGCCTTAAACTGCTTTTAGATCTGCCCTGCCATTTTCGACCAGCTTCCATACCTTATATATCCTGGCCTTCGGGAGTGGGCCTGTAGAACCTGAGTTGTATCCATACAACTCTGACGTTCCTGACCTGTGTTTCCGACCTTGTGTATCCTGGCCTTCGGACGTGAGCTTGTAAAATCTAAGCCGAATCCGTACAACTCTGATGTTCCCGACCTGTGTTTCCGACCCTGTGTATCCTGGCCTTCGGACGTGGGCCTGTAGAATCTGAGCTGAATCCGTACAACTCTGATGTTCCCGACCTGTGTTTCCGACCTTGCGTATCCTGACCTTCGGACGTGGGCCTGTAGAATCTGAGCCGTATCTGTACAGCTTTGGTGTTCCCGACCTGTGTTTCCGACCCTGCATATCCTGGCCTTCGGACGTGGACCTGTAGAATCTGAGCCGAATCCGCACAGCTCTGATGTTCCCAACCTGTGTTTCCAACCTTGCGTATCCTAGCCTTCGGACGTGGGCCTGTAGAATTTGAGTCGTATCTGTACAGCTTTGATGTTCCCGACCTGTGTTTCTGACCCTGCGTATCCTGGCCTTCGGACGTGGGCCTGTAGAATCTGAGTCGAATCCGCACAGCTCTGATGTTCCCGACCTGTGTTTCCGACCCTGCGTATCATGGCCTTCGGATGTGGGTCTGTAGAATCTGAGCCGAATCCACACAGCTCTGATGTTCCCGACCTGTGTTTCCGACCCTGCGTATCCTGGCCTTCGGACGTGGGCCTGTAGAATCTGAGCTGAATCCGTACAGCTCTAATGTTCCGGACCTGTGTTTTCGACCCTGCGTATCATGGCCTTTGGACGTGGGCCTGTAGAATCTGAGCTGAATCCGTACAGCTCTGATGTTCCCGACCTGTGTTTCTGACCCTGCATATCCTGGCCTTCGGGTGTGGGCCTGTAGAACCTGAGCCGTATCTGTACAGCTTTGACGTTCCCGACCTGTTTCGTTCACCAAGTCATGTTTCAATTTGAGCTTGCTCTGTTTCGACCAGAACTCCTTTGATCTTTGACCGCCATGTCGCCTTGGTTTTTGACCTCCATATTATTCAGACTTCCGACTGTCACATATCCTTGACCTTTGACCGCCATGTCCCCCTGACTTCTGACTGCCACATATCCTTGACTTTTGACCGCCATATCTCCTTGACCCCCAAATGACTAGCCTTCCTCCTGGGCCCCTCCATACGCACCGTATCATACATCATATCAATCCTCATGATAAAACTCAATCATATCATTAACAGCTGGAGGAGCATCACCCACTAGAGGAGGTGGCTGAGGAGGACTTGTAGTCCAAGAGCGTATTAGATCATGCAAGGATGCAACACTCATCTAGAGACCCGTAATGCTCATCTGGATATCAAGTTGTCATCTCTCCTGGCTCTCATGTTGTGCAGGCATCTCAGCTACAGTTGTTCAATGTTTCATTTGATTTGTCGCTAGCGATTCTCTGTTTCCTTGCTATAGTTCACATGAGAAGAAATGCAACTACTTTTTTCAATTGTTTCACAATGCTAATTTAATTTTGCTTCTCTTTGTAGGAAACTCCCACAATGTCTGAAGACCATCTGTTTGAAGATAGCAGATCTACTTACACGTATAAACATTGGCATTCAAATTTTCTGAACCTTGATTCTCTTTTATCAAGTAGTAATGTTGGGGAGGAAGAAATAAATCACAGGTAATCCATGACTTGTATTGATGCAAATTAGGATGTTTTAAGTTCTGCAGCCAAATCTTGTGAATCTTTTTCAATAGACTGTTGCATGTCTTTCTCATTTTCTTCTCCTAGAGAAATCCATGAAAAATTTTGTTTTGTAGTACTTCAAAAGCATGAGGTCAATGTATAGACTTGCTAGCTCGTTTGTGTGGTCCATTCATCATAACTGAAAATACTGAAAAAGTAGATGTAACTTATTCATTGAATATTGTTCTTTTTATAAGTAAAATCATAAAGAGAAATTATTACTCGTTGACAGAAGTTAGGAGCAAATTTAGCAACTAAGGACTATTGATTTTAAGCCTAGAGTAAATGTAACTAGAAGGCAAGTCTTTCTCAGTTTTGAAACATCCATTCAATGAAAAAGGACATGATGATATAATCTAAAAAGGGCGGCTCGGTGCATGAAGCTCCCGCCATGCAAGATCCCGAGAAAGGATCCATTGTACGCAGCCTTATTTTACTTTTTGCAATAGGTTGTTTCTAGTATGATGATATAATCTAATAGTGTAAAAAGGAAATTAAAAAGAATGCCACAACAAGGTGGTCTAGTATGGAAAGAAGCAGCAAAAGAACTTGGTGAAAGAGATACAGTACTAAGATTTGGAGATAATCTAATTTATTGGTATCGTGAAATTTTAAAATGGATGCTAGTTGAGGTGGTACTTTAGATTAGTTGTCGTATGAGGTAGAAGTTAGAAAGGGTGGCTGTGTAAATAACAATAAATAAATCACGTAAACAATGGAGATGCGCGTATAAGAGAACTGAAAGCAGAGAATCTTCATTGCAATAGTCCAGGCTTACAAGAGTAATGTTCCTGACAACACATCAACTATTATTTTAATATAGGAAATAAATAATTGTAACTATGTCTATAACTACAATCCTTGCTGCAAGTTGCAATTAGAATCTTTGCTAGTCAATTTTGAAAGCATTGGTTATAATTAAATTAATAATAATAAGTTATTTATATTAAGTTCAACTCTAATTTCAGAAAACATTGATAAATCATTGATCACATTTCAAAGATCATAAACATGGTTTTCTTATCATATTGGAGTCTACTTATCTATGCCTAATTAGTTAGCTACAAAATAACTATAAATATTCACTTCTGTGTAGTTCTTGTAAGGTTGCTCAAGGGAGAGTTCTGCAGAAACATTTTGCTAAACTTAATTTTTTGCATCCTAGTTTTTTATGTGAATTGGAACTTCTAAGTTTTATCTTAAGAGAATCTCTAACGCCAAACTTTTGTTTTGATGCAGTGTTAAATCAACGAATGGGAGGTACAAGAAAGCTTGTAACTATTGGCAGTGTTAAAGAACTTGAAAAGTTGGGCTGAAAGAAAGGTGTCATAAGTCAGTAAGGATGTTTTGCAAAGCTTAGTGAATGATGATCTTATTATGAAGGACAAAATAAGCACTTCTGTAAGTTCATTTCCCTTCATACAATCTAAGATGGTTTTTTTTTTTTTTTGCTTTTGTATAGATTTAAGATGAATACAAAGTTAATTTGTGGATTATGTGTACAAATTTTCTGTTTGAATTGAATGAAATTATATCTTTTACTAAATAGTTATATTTTTTTAAAAAATTGTGGATACTTATATTTTTTATTTGTGGATACTCATACTTTTTGTTTGAAAAGTTTATGGATATGCACATTTCTATTTGTAAATATATTTATCTTTTACTAAAACAATTATATTTTTAAAAAGATAACGCTTTTCTATCCATTAAAAAAAGTTGTCTTTGCTAAAAAAGGCAACACTTTTTAAGTATTGCAAAAATGTTGTCTTGGTAAAAAAGATAACACTTTTTAAGCGTTACAAAAGCATTGCCTTTGCAATAAAAGACAATGTTTTTTAAGTGTTGCAAAAGCGTTGTCTTATAAAAAACGATTATTTTTTTAGCGTTGTCTTTGAACAAACTTTTTAAAATAGTATTTTAATAATACTTTTTCAATCACATAGACAACACATGAAAAGCGTTGTCTTTTAACTTTTTTCTTATAGTGATAGCATAAAAAGATGTGAAGGTCTAATGGTAGCTAATGCACGAGATACAATGAGTAAAAGGCAATTGACAACAACTTTAAATAGAGCATTGCCCTTGGTCGATATTTCAATAATAGAAAAGGTGTTGATAGAAGCACTGGGTCTATCAGGATGAGGGCACCCAAATAAATGTTCATACATGGAGGATATGGAGATATGCTCAAAAGTTGGAGGCAAAAGATTTGACAATAAATGATAGAAAACAAAGTCACTCAAAAAAGGACGACATCCTAAAAACTCTTGGAAGATCTCAAGAGAGAAGTCTAGATTGTGTTTAACAACGCAGGTGCAATATCGCATATCAGGCCCAGATGCATGTAAATTATTGTAGAACTCGGACACTAACGCCTCATTAGTGTCATGTTCACAATAAATAGTTTTCTCCAACTTGTAATGTTCAATGATCCTCATGACATCAAAATAATGATCATAGAAGAATTGTCAGTTTATCGATCAAGCATGAATAAGTTTGAATTTATGATTGCTAAATTCATGTTGGAGAGAGTATTAGGAAAATGAGAGCTGGTTGGTGGTTGAGGGCGAGATGAACCCTCACCAGACTCAACCTGCTTCTACTTCTTTCTAAGGGTAATCAATGATGTATGCACCAACAATTCATGAATAGCAATGAGAATACCATGTATGATGCATGAATGGAATGTAAAAACCAACGGATTAGCTAATTTGTCATGGAATAATGAAGTAAACAAAGGAAATTAGGGTTTAGGGCTTTGCTTTGGCAACATTTATTTCTCAGAAAGTTAGGATGGGCTAGGAGACAAGAGCAGGTTGTCATGAGGTTGCTGAGAAGGAGGCTGTCACCGGAGACACACCACCCAAAAACCTAGGTATGTGGACACACAAGTGGGTAAGCTACACCTGAGAACTGGGAAAGGAACGGCAAGAACACTACAGGAGCCAGTAGTCTAGGGCTTATCAGAGTGATGAAGTCATTAGAGGGAATGCCGGAGAAGAGAACAAGATAGGGTGACACATACATCGAGAGATTCGGAGGGCTAGGGCTCGGTAGAAAAATTAGGTGAATGAATCGATTAGATAGGGCACAAGTTATAAAATAGTGCCTACCAATCGATTGATGAGTTTCATCAATCGATTGATATGACTGAATCAATCAGCGTAATCGATTCAAAATAGTTCTGTGCCCGAGAAAAAGTCATCACCAATCGATTAATCCAATCTATTGGTATAGCTGCATCAATGACACAATCAATTCAGTGTGGTTCTGTGCCCGTGAAAAATCACAACCAATTGATTGACCAAATTGATTGGTATACTTTAATTGACCAGTTTGATCAATTAGGCTTGGTTCTGTGTCCGTAAAAATATTTGCCAATCTGATACGGGTTATATCGAGCGGGCTCCAAAGATGACATGGAGTTCCGAGGTCAAGATGATGTGTCGGTTAAAGCCAGGATAGGGGAACACTTCCCACTTAGTTTCGTTAATCGACCCGCATCAAAGTCCTTGGGTCTTACCCGAGTGACTTTGATGTAGGACGTTCGAATGAAGACGACTGGCTAAAGGCCAGTCGAACGTAAGAACTCTATTATGGTACTTGGAAAGTAATGTACTCGGTTAGTTGAATAGTTGGCCAGGTTTCAAGCGGCTTGGCTAAAGGAAGAGACAACCGAATTCTAAGCACATTTAACCTCATAAAACCCTTAATATCCGATCGACCAGATAAAGACCGATTGAAACATAGGGTTTCCAGTATACGCCTAGCCGAGCAAAGACCAAGCAGACTTAAGGACACTTAGCCTTCTAAAGCACTTAATAGGCATGCAACCGGATAAAGGGCGAGCAAATATAAGGCTTTTGTATGCGCCCGACCGAGCAACGACCGGGCGGACTTAAGGACACCTAGCCTTCTAAAGCACTTAATAGGCGCGCAATCGGATAAAGGCCGAGCGAATATAAAGCTTTCTGTATGCGCTCGGCTGAGCAAAAACTAGGCGGGTTACCCAACCTTCTAAAGCACTTAATAGGCACGCCGCCGGATAAAGGCTGAGCGAATATAAGAATTTCTGTATACGCTCGGCTGAGTAAAGACCAGGCGGGTTTAAGGATAGCCAGCCTTCTAAAACACTTAATAGGCGCGCGGTCGGATAAAGGCCGAGCAAATATAAGGCTTTTTGTATGCTCCCAGTCGGGCAAAGACCGGGCGGGTTTAAGGATACTCAGCCTTCTAAAGCACTTAATAGGCGCGCAGTCAGATAAAGGCCGAGCAAATATAAGTCTTTCTATATACGCTAGGCTAAGCAAAGATTGGGTGGGTTTAAGGACACCCAGCCTTCTAAAGTACTTAATAGGTGCGCGGTCGAATAAAGGCCGAGCAAATATAAGACTTTCTATATACTCTCGGCCGAGTAAAGACCGAGCGAATATAAGACTTTCTATATACTCCCGACCGAGCAAAGGCCGAGCAAATATAAGGCTTTCTATATACTCCCGGCCGAATGAATATAATACTTTCTATATGCACTCAGCCAAGCAAATTCCAGGCGGGCTCAAGGACACAACCTCATAAAGCACTCAATATGCGCTCGACCAGATAAAGGTCGGCAGGGTTTAAGTTACTTGATGTCATATTGCTCCTAAAGTAAAGCTCCAATATACATGATTTATCATATGACCCCTTGAATGAATACCTGTGGGTATTATATTAGTTTTCAAACATATCTTTGTAGTATTTAACATATGATAAAGCAGATTGATACAATGGTGAAATAATGCGGTCAGTGTTATGGATTAATCGAAATATACACAATAGACAACATCTAGCAACATCTTAATGACTTATCAAAACTTGTTGGGGAATATTCCTTCGGAGCCTTCTTCGAGGGCTAATATGTCTTTTACAAGCCAGCTTCTCATGCCTACATATTTCCTTAACCACTTCAGTAATGGCAGGAAGCACAAACGATAAAAAAATGTACATCAATGGGTAAATAAAAGATTCCTTGGATATTTATTGCATGATGCTCATATTGTACTTCTTCCATCACCTAACAAACTTTAACAAACCGAGGACAACCTCACGATCACGGAGGTTATGTGAGGTGGTATAAAAAAGGGGATCCTCTTCACTGGCAAGGTACGCAAACATTCGCATCTGAACTCTACTTTCTGGCAAGCACTTTGACTACTGTTCTTCATCCACTTTCTGGAGATTGTATTGACTTGAGCGTCGGAGGGCCTAGCCAGGGATCCCCACTCTGGTTTTGGGCCACTAACGCTTTGTTGAATCGTCTGATTGTGCGTCGGATCATTGAGTAGTCTCTGCAGATCACGAGAAGTCTTCTATCCTTCAACCGACCATCCACCAGAGCTAGTGCACCATCTCGCGGCCTTTAGACAGGATCACGATCCATTGACTAACTTAACCAATCAATTGAACCATTGAAAAATACCGACGACTTTGGAGAGTTGGAGATGCGATCTTTCGGTCATCGGAGCACTGTTACGGCTTCGTGGATTTGTCTTTAGAGAAACGTGGACTAGAGAGATCATCAGAATACAATGCTGAAAAATAGTTTTTAGTTAGTATCAGTCGACTGGCATAAATCTTAGTCGAGTACTGCCCTTATTACAACAAACCCACAGAACATTTTGTGTTCGACAAACACTATTATCAGTCAACTGGTAATTGTAGCAGTCGACTGACATATTGTTTTCAACCCAAACAATATTCTGAACACAACTTCAGAAATGTCTATAGACATAAAAAAAAAATCCTCAAATTTTATGGAGAGGTATGTTTTACCCATGTTTATTTGGAAAAAATACATTTAAAAATGTACATATCTCGAATCCTAAGATTGACACAAAAGCTAAAATTATCTAAATGGTTCAATTGAACCTTAACCTAAAGTCTAGTTTTGGCTTTCTCTTGATGTAGTTGCACATACTAAACATCAATGCATCCCTAGCATTAGTTTATATGACATCTATACATCCAAAACTAATTATCATGCTATATGAACCCAATCTCATATTCTTGCAGGACAACACATCTCATATGTGTCAATTCCCTAGGTTTAAGACTCAAGTCAGTCTTCAAACCACTTTGGCACATTTCATGGTTCTTCTAAACTCCTAAGTAATACCCACTTGAGATCTATTTGTCATGGGTCCCAACTTGACTCTTTGAACTCCCCATAGAGCTCTTAGCCTTAGCCTTAGCCACTTTCTTAGGTAACTCATTCATAATTACTAGGCCACATCGGTGCACCTCGGGTGACACTTGGCCTATAAACTTAACCTTTTTAACCTTAGATACTTTGTTCTTGGTTAATTTTTTTTTACCTTTAAATGGATTCCCCTTGCCATTTCTTGACTTTTCCTTCCTATAGTCATATGCAACCCTAGCATAACACTTTCCCTTAGCCTTGGAGTCACTAGATCGGTATCCCAAACCCGATCTATCATTGTTGGGCCTTTGACTACCCAACACGATATCTAACCCTCTAGATCCAACCGTGAATCTAGGTAGGGTTTTCTCCAAACTATCAAGCTTTGCCTTCAAAACTTAATTTTCCCTTTCTAAGTTCCTAAACCTAGAGTCAACATGTCTACCTTGGACATTCCTAGACCTACCCTTCCTAAGCATGTGTTTTCCCTTCTTGGGATTAATACCTTGGCTTTCCTTAGGTTTACCATTTCTATGTTTATCATGCATGGGTCTCCTAAGGTTAGTATCTACATTGATCCTATTTCTATCATGATATCTAAAGCCAAAATTTTACATGGGTAAATAATGAAAATTATTTCGAGCATGCATTGGAGAATAACAATTTGAATTACACTTCAAATTAGGATATACCTCCCTTATCTTTGAAGGTGCCCCTCGACTTGAACTTCTCTTCCTCTCCCATTTCTTCAAATGTGCTAGCTTCTTGATCTCCCTCTTAGGGCATTTGATGTGGTAGTAACCCTTCTCCCCACACGTGAAGCATACTATACGCATTCTCCTCTTTTGGGATTCTTCATTCCTACGACCCATGTTAGTATTTAAATAATTTGATTGGGTTTAGGAGTTACCTTCTTTTTACCTAATGGACATCTACTCTTGTAGTGTCCCTTCTCATTGCACCTGAAGCAAATGATGTGATCCTTTGACTTCACTTCGGTGGAGGTATTAGCTAGGTTGACTACTTCCAAGACATCTTCTTTATCCGTCTTAGCTTCTTCAACTTTTGAAGATGTGGATGATACCTCATCTCCTTCTCCTCGAAAGATGAACACATGTCACCTTCTGGTTGCTCCTCCTCCACTTGAGCCACTTCATTCCTTTCTTCGGATTTTTCTTCTTCTTGTGAGGCATAAGTTGTTTGCCAAGAACCTTCTTCACTTTGCTCCACAAATCATCGTATTCTCGTATTCACCTACACTTTACTAAGATTGATATTACCTTATCATTTACCTTTGATCGTGATTGTTGCTCCTCAGTCCAATATCTTGGTCAAAGTCTCTTCTCTTTCTTGTCTTTTGGGACTTCAAATGGTTCCTCGATGACCATCATGATGTCCCAATCAGTCTCGAGGAAGTTTTTTATTTTCATCATCCAAAAAGTGATGTCCCATAAGCTTCCTCCTTCATACTTTGGCGGAGCTATCAAGTGGGTCATCCTTTGCTTCCTCGGTGGTTAGTCCGACGGAAAGCGTCCTTGCTCTGATACCACTTGTTGATAATCGGATGGCCGGCTAGAAGGGAGGTGGAATAGACGACGCCTCCAAATTGTTTGCTTCTCTCTATAATGTTAGTGTGCAACGGAAGCAATAAAAATAAGCTAAACACTAAAGAGAAAAGAAATGCAAACCGTTAACACGTTCGTTTAAGGTGATTCAGAAATTAGGGCTCCTACTCCATGGCTTGTCCTTGAGGTGGGCAATCTCTATCCGTCGGTGGATTAGCCCCCAACAAACTCCGACTATCTCAAGTCTCCTTATGGGTGGAGAAGCAACAACACCAATCAAGACCTCTTGGAACACAAAGAACACTTGAGAACTTGTTGACTACTAATTTGGGTTAACGTACCACCACTAATTTTGTTGACCTTAACCAAACTCTCAAGTCTTAGATATACCAAGTTTCGATCCCCAGACCTTATGTCATAGCATCCTATATTTTAACCACCGTATCATCATGAGAGAATTTGTTTAGACAGGTATGGATATTACTAGAGGAGGCTAATAAACACGTGTGATTCATAAATTGTTATATAAATGTTTGAGCTAACATATTGATAAATATTATAGTAAAACTAGGGAAAGACACTTACCAGTTTGGCCAGCATTTTTTAAATAAGTCTACTCGTTTCGAAACTATCATATATATATTTAGAAATTTCAAAATTATTATGCATATAATACTTTTGATCAAAACTATGTCACTGTTGCAGAACTCTAATAAGTTTGTATTGCTTGTGCATGCCCACATTATTCCTTGTGTTGTAGCACTCGCGTTGACATGTAGGGACTTTGCTCCATTGTGCCCTTCTAATTGGGCTAAATTTGGGTTCCTTTTTGTTTCAATTCAGTTAGCTTATAATTGCACTTTTGAATTCTCGATTAACTTAGTTTTATATAAATTGATGCTT
>JBBMJZ010413100.1:16182821-16194577 GCA_037833815.1 Zingiber zerumbet
AGTAGACATTGGTAAAATTTACCTCTCCATAAAATTTAGAAATTTTTAGAGGTCTGTGGAATTTCTGGTATATTTATGAAGTTAGGTCAGAAATGCTAATTTTGGCTGAAATAGTGTATCAATCGATTGATACAGTTACTAGTCGACTGGTAACACTGTTCATAAGCACAAAATATCTCTGTAAGTTCATTTCGAAGAGGACAGTCGACTGGGGTTAATGGCAGTCGACTGATACAGTCTAAAAAAGTGTTTTAGCACTAGAAAATGACTAAAATAATGGTGAACATGTGTGTAATTTTATGGGGGATTAATACATGATGTTTTTCGTCATTAGAGGATAAATAGTCTAATAATTGGGATATTGTTGGAACTCTTTGTGATGTATGGCAAAGGGAGAGAAGTGTTGGGTTTAAGTGAGAAATCTACACACCTTTGTAAGAAATCCTAACTCAAGGGCGATCTTTGGTGAAGTGGGAGTCTAGGGTTAGGTTCCATGACTTATGTATGTGTAGATTGCATGTTTATTTGTATTGTTATTATATTTATGTTTTTTTAACTTAAACGAGTTACCAAACATCAAAAATGAGGAGATTATTGGAGCAATCTGGGTACCCTAGGTTTTGATGTTTGGGTAAAAGTTTAAGTTAGATTTATTATTGTATTTAATATGTATTGTAAGTGTGCAGGATATAGGTACAATAAGGAAAGTCCAAGTGTGATCTTGGCAAAGAAATAAAGTCTAAGGGTGAGTTTTGGCAGTGTAAGTCCAAGCATGTAGTCTTGGTAATATAAGTCCAAGTGTGACTTGACAATGGAAGAAATCCCAGAGGCACAACCTCTTGACAAAGGAAGACCCGACAACAATAACAAGGTTGATGGAAGCTCCAAAAGGTAAGACATGAAGGATGTGAGGCATCCAAGGGACGCAAGACTGATGAAGGAGGTTAGAAGGCTAGGTCTAGGTTATGCATTCAAGGGAGGCATCTGAGGGAAGCTCGGACTAGTAGGAAGCTGGCCTACTGGGAGGACCAGACCGGGATATGTAGGCTGAACTGAGAGAAAATCCGACCAGTTGGAATGGGCCAAGTAGCAACCCGATTGCTCCCTACACCTCCGACCTGGATATCGTAGATCTGGAATCTTGGTTTGTAAAAAATCCGATCGGGTATCCTGTCCTTTATGTCCTCGGTCAGTCCTATCTAATTGCCGAAATGCCACGTCACCTTGACTTCTAACTGACACGTCCTCTTGACTTCTGACTGTCACGTCCCCTTGACTTCTGACTGCGATATCCTCTTGACTTCTGATTGTCACGTCCCTTTGACTTTTAACTACCATGTATCTTGACTTCTAACCATCTGATTTTATTGGACCCTACTATTATGCATCGTATCAGATATTCCTTCTATAATTATGGGTTTCTCGTTTGGTTATTTTTTTTCTCTATAACGTCAGTGGAATTTTACTTTTAATTTATTCATTTAGCGCTTATGACCTAAGGCTTGATATTATTGAGTAATGAACATTAATGTATACCCTGTTCCATTATGTTTCTGTTACTTTCTTTAAAATGTACAATGCTCTTTATCCATTCCAAATTTTTGATAAATTTTCATTGCAAGATTATCCATTTTAAGGGATAGGAATGTTATCACTATGTCTTTTGCGCCAAAAGACGAGCACGAAGTTCAAATACAATTTGCATTAGAGCGTGGTATTCCTGCCTTTTTATCAATAATTGTAACTCGGAAGCTGCCATTTCTTGACATTGTATTTGACTTGATGCACTGTTCATACGGTAAAGTCCACTGGGATGCAGATGGTACATGCTATATTTTAGTCAATTCTTTTACTTTTGTAGACTAATGTTTATCCTCAATTTTATATCTGGACTCTGTTAATGCAGGTGGGAAGAAACTGTTGAACTCAATAGGATTCTTGTAGAGGTTTCTTTATTTGGTTTACAACACCCGTTACTGTGACAATGAGAGTAGGCGTGTTAAAATAAATCAGACCCGATGACCTAATACGAGTCTTTATTTAGAGAAATTAAATATTTTTGATGTAAATTGTTGTGAATTTTATAAATTTAATGAGGTACATATAATCATCATCAACTAATGGATGATAGTTAATATATATGGTGTTTTTATTTTTAATATATTATGTTTTTTATTTTTATTAGCATATATATATATAATATTTTAACAGGCTCAAAAGAAAAATGAATTGTGTATTGATAATGATGATGAAAAATATCTATATAATGATTAAATAAATACCTATAACGATAGTCGCTATTATAATTTTAACAATCGTTAACTATTATTGTTGTCATTGCCGACGGTACATATAACCTTCGTTGTCATTGACGACGATATCTATAATCGTCATTTTTGCCTTTAGATACCGTTGTCAATGATGACGGTATCTATGACCGTCGTTTTTACCTTTAGCGACGGTATTTAAACTCGTTGTTACTATCACTAATGAGGGTAGTGAATACCGTCGTTAAGAGTTATTAATGATGGTATTTTGTTTTCGGTAGTTAATCAATTTCTGATGGGTACTTTTAACTATAATTTCCTACAATATTTATGAGTATTAACGATGGAAATTATCCCTTTAATGATGAAAAATCTGATCGTCAATGGATTTTCCCGTTGTTAAAGGGTCTTTGTTTAGTGGTGAATAAACTGTCTTTGCTTAGTGGTGAATAAAGTTTCACCCCTCAACAATTATTCCCGTCCCTTTAACAATGAAAAATCCGGTCATTAAAGGGTTTTCCCGTTGTTAAAGGGTCTTTGTTTAGTGGTGAATAAAGTCTCTTTGTTTAGGGGTGAATAAAGTTTCACCCCTCAACAATTTAGATTGTCTTTGTTAATGAAAATTGATAATCCATTGTTTGCCATGTTAAAGCTAAAAACCACCATCATTAAACTAAGGATTGAGAGAACATCATATTAAATATGCAAAAAGGTCTAATGATTATTACCTTCATAGTCGTTCCTTCGATGTGAGCTGTCATGGTAACAGCAGCAGCTTAATCGTACAATTATTTCATCGCTCTGTAATAATATTCACCAATGTAAGACTACAAATAAGTTTGGCAGCCGTGTCCGTAATTAATTCTATTTGGAATCTAAGTCAGATGAAGATCGACTTGGGATAGTGTCAATGTTGATAGATGGGTGACTTGGACACACTCGGCGTATGTGCACCTGAAAGACGAACCTTCATGTAGAGCTCAAGGACAGTGGTAACGAGATCGGGGGTACTTAGGCTCTACGCACATTTAGACAAGCACACGGAACGTTAGAGACTAGAAACTAGGGAAAAAGTCCCTGGCATAGACCCTTCGACGCTCAAGTCAGGTACTTTTTCCCCAGAAGAACAGTGTACGAAGGAAAAAGAAATGTAAAAGACGAGTGTGAATGTGCGCGTGAGCGTACCTGGCTAAGAGAGAGGACCTCCATTTTTATTTGATGTTGCGTACCTTCGGAGCTTGCATATTGTTAGAGAATGTCGGGTGTCAGGGCTTGTAGGGTGAGAGAAGATGTACGGTGACCTCCTATTGGTGGAAGGAAGGTTTCATTCACAGATGATAGCCGACCATTGGAATATTTCCTGACATATGACAATTATTCCCTGATAGGAGGTTACGATTCCTTGACATTGTTGTCGCCTAGTGTTTTCTGTCCCACCCGGGTTTATTTACGGACAACTCGAGATGACTGTTCGGGTGTGACACCTGACTCGCGTCTTGATGAGGGGGACGAGCTGTGATAAGGGCCCCCATCTTTCACGTTTGAATCGCCAAAAGGTCGACCGGGAGTTGTCTTACCGAAAGTACCAGGCCTGATTATGCGGCTCGAGCTGAGGAAACCTGACCAATCGTAGCAAGTTAGACATTACTCCAGGCCGCATCTTATATTTCAGATCTGGGACCCTGATATGTCTGTACCCAACCAAGAATTATGCAGTTGATGACGTTATGCGATCTAACTCCTTCTTTCCCCTCCTAACTGCTGACTGACATGTGCCCTTGACTTATGACTACTACATCCTTTTAACTTCTGACTATTGTGCCCCCTTAACTTTTAAATCCCACGTCCCCTTAATTTCTGACTGTCTGATCTTATCATGCCCTATCTTTATGCACCGTATCATAATTCTTTATACAATGCAAGATGGACCAATTAATTATTATTCTACATGCACATATAGAATACTCAAAGTCAATCCTTGAAAATAATCCTCACAGAAAAACCAAAAAGGTGAAAGTCAATCCTGGAATCTATTGACTATCCATTTGCGTGTGCGAATAATCTTCCTTATAATTTGAATAGCAAACATTTTGTTATTCTTTTGCAATTATGTGCACAATAACAAATCAGACGGATGTTCAAGAGGAGTAGTTAACAGGCTGATCAAGCCCAACATGTCGTTGAGAGATATATATACAGACACAGAATGACTCCTTTTATAATACCCCTTAAAATCTCTATATGAATGAAGTATTATCCTACAATTAATCAATTTATCATATTATTATGCTTATACCGTATCCATCAGTCACATTGATATGTAAGTGGTGTAAATATCCATACATAGGTATCATCTTCTGACAAGCGTATATGTTGTAGTATTGGTCATAACTGAGCTTTTGGATCGTGAGACCTCTTGAGTTGCAAGCTAGGCTGGCTTCTTACATAGCCTAGTTATGCATATGGCCTAACTAGGCCATAGCAATATCTTTAAAGGAGTAGAGTTTTAGGGGAAATCTATCAAGTCAACGTTGACTCTTTTATGGCTTGTCTAATCATCCTTTTTGATCGGGAGAATACAAATAGAGAAATAGAGTCTCAGATAAATCTGATCACAGCCGGGAATGGGGTCCACGGGGGAAATGCCCAATGGAACTGAGGTAGTTGAGTCCCTAGTGAATCTGGTCTGAGCTAGTAGTGAAGTTCATAGAGGATCTATCCGATCAGTAGAACCAATTAAGAGTGAGGGAATTGAATCCCTAACAAGTCTGATCTAAGTCAGAAATGAGGTCTACTTGGAAACTGCCCGATCGATTGAACCGATTGGGAATGTATGGCCCTATATGCTAGCTAATCAATTTTCTAATCGACCGTAGACTCTGACCGTCACTCATGCAAGCTTATTAACCCCTTCTTCCAGCATGCTTATTCCCTATTCCCTACTCCCCTTATATATATAATTAATTTAATAATTTATTCCTAAATTCCTCACATGATATTATTATTTTTATTTATAATCTGGACCGTAAGTGTTTTTCATGACGGATATGATTTTTCATGTAAGTGTTCTCTAGATCATGAGGAGTTATTCTTTAGGCTTTCTCTTATATAACTTTCATGAAAATAATAGTATTTTTTCTTATTAAATTAATGATGGATATATAGATATTTCTATTATTGGATGAATGTTGGCATAAAACCTATGTAATGACTTGTAAGTTAAAAAATATTAGAATTTTATGTTATGTATATCACTTTTAATTGTTAAAGAGAAAGTTTTTTCTTTTGTTTTGAAATGGAAATTCAATAAATCTCATCTAGATTAATTTGTATAGTAAATATTCTTTTAATATTATTAATTTTTATCATAAATAGTGCATCTAACAAGTTAAAATATTGGGACAGTAATTTACTACCTTCACTTCTATTTGAGACAGCATATTATTATCTCAATTTAGTGTCTCTAGTTTTTTCACATGATAAGACATAACATTTGAGACAAAAAAACTGTCTTAAATACTTTTAAGACAATTGAACAACCGTCTCATCACCATCTTAAATAACATTTGAGATAGTATAACTATCTTAATATTTTTTTGAGATGCTTGTATTGGGGACGACTACAATACCATCTCATCACCGTCTCAAAAATATTTTGAGACACCAAATTTATAATTTAAGACATTTTTTTATGTATCAAAAAGTATTCTTTTTTCTAGTAGCGATTGCGTACTTGCGTTTGTAGATGGATACCCCTTTTATAGTATTACTGTTTGTGCATGAATCTCAAAGTATTTTCAAAAAAGGATAGAGTATAAAGATGCTTTGACACCTTTCTTAAAATGGACCTGCAGTTACTGTATTTGTCTTAAGTAAAGCTTCTACTATACACCTTGCATATAGAATATTCTCTATTCTCCGTGGCACAAAATGCCAAAAAAGAATCTGAGGTTGTTGGATTGAGGAGCCCACTACATGCTTTTGACCGAGTTCCTCTTATGGCCCGGTCGACCATCGCTTGCTATGACAAGCCGATCAGATTCATGGGGTGTTGACAGGAACCCATCCCTCACTTAGCTTATCTGTTTGGGCTCACTAGAACCGAGCATCCAGTTGTTCGATTGGACAGTATTCCCGAACGACTGGATTGCCCGTTGAGCTAGTTAACCATGTTGTCTTCGAATGGCAAAGAAGTCTTGACTTTTACAAGTGATGACTCATCAATATTTAGTGGGTTGACGTCCGACCAACCCATCGTTCCGGTCGGATGAGCTCATCAGTATTAAGTGAGTCGGAGTTCGACCGGCCCATCGGTCCAATCAAATGAACTTTCGGCTGCGACATTCGACTGCACCAGCTTCAAGGATTGACTACTCCTTAACTTTGACTGTCACATCAATTGCCCTTCTTGACTTTGACTCGACTCGGATATATAACTACCCCGAGGTAGTTTTGATGTGATCAACTAAGTCAAGTTAGGTCTTATTGTGGTTTGATCTTTGTGTCTAAGTGTGCAGAAACTTAGGAGTATGAGTAGTCGAGCGAAAGACATAGCTAGAGAGAAGGATTGTACGAGCGGCGCTCGGATCAAGTCTATAAATACATCCCTGTTCTCAGTAGTGAACAACAACACTTGTAAACGATCTTCTTTCTGTTTAGCTTTGTAATATAGTACTTTAACTGTTGTAAGAGGCTTCTTTGCTAGAAGGAAATTTGATAGTGAGCTTTCAACATCTTGGACTAATAATCCCCTAATTGCAAACCAAGTAAAAAGATTTGCCTCTTCTTTCTCTTTTAAACTAGTTCCTTATTAAATAATTATTTTTTAACTTAGTCTAAAGAGTCAAGAAAGGTGTCTGTTATTTTTATTGTGCAGGATAATTCACTCCCTTCTTGTCGGCCGCAAGAAACCAATAAGTATCAAAGCCGAACCACTTTAGAAGGACTAACCGTCGACTGAAGCACCAAAGACGATGGTCAGACCAAGCATCTACCCACCTAAGTTTGAGGGAGAGTTCGCGATTTGGAAAAAGAAGATGGAGGTATTCTTCAAAACTGACTTTGAATTATTAATAATAATGAAATATGATTTTGTAGCACTTAAGGATCAGCAAGGGAATGATAAAGAAGAGCATCAATGGACGAAAAAGGAGCAAGTCAACTTCATGACAAACGACAAAGCAGAATTTCATCTGCTGAGTGTTTTACCGCCTTAAGAAGTCAATCACATCGGAGCCTATGAGTCAACCAAGGATCTCTGGGAGAAATTCCTAGAACTACATGAAGGGACCTCAGAGGCAAAACTTACGAGACGAGACCTACTCCGGAGCCAGATCAGCAACCTCCGGTTAGAAGAAAGTGAAATCGTTGCACACCTCCACTCAAGGATCAAAGAACTCATCACCGGACTCATGAATCTCAGAGAAAAAGTAATCAACCAAGATTCGCTAAGGTACGCGCTTAACACTTTTCCTAGGACGCCTGAATAGTCAACCTTAGTAGACACATATTTCATCTCTAGGGACTTAAAGGTAAGCAATTTAGAGGAATTATTTTCAACATTTGAAATACATGAATCTAGATGTGCAGGTCTAAAGAAGGAGTCTAAACAGAACATTGCCTTAAAGGCAAAAACTGACGAACAAAAGTCTGAAACATCCCTTGACGATGACAAAACGACGTTCACGGTAAAGAAGTTTAAAAAAAATTAAAGCTAATAAATTCAATCAAGTGCAGGCCAAGAAAAGAAGAAAAGTAAGATGATATCACTGCAATGAAGAATGATACATCAAAGACAACCGCCCAAAACTAAAGAACAAAGAGAAGGACAAGAAGCTGACCTAGACAAAGCATAGAAATCTAAAGGCGACGTGAGACAAAACGTTGTTAGAGTCAGAGATCGAAGCCCACAGTGGATTTGCACTGATGGCAAGTCACTAAGAAAAAGAAGGCGAAGCAAGCTCATCCACAATGAGCATCGAGAGCATCGATGAAGGGGAAGTAACATCAGAAGGAAGCAGTACTATAGGGGAGCTTCAGATAATGAGATCGATAAGATAAGACATGTATGATCTCTACCTCTTGAAAAATTATTTAAATTTATTAAAATATTATCTAAAATTTCTTGTCAATTAAAGAATAATAATAATAAATTATTAAAAAAAATAATGAATTAAAAGGAACCTTAGTAACATCTTGTCGATTAGAAGACTTCGACAAACTAAAAATAAAAAATTAAAAATTAAAAATTAGAAATAGAGAATCTAAAGAATTCTACATGTGCGACTATTGCTATTTCAAATTTTAAAAATTATCAAGAACTAAACTATCATTTTAGATACCACAAGGGTCAAATTAGAAAATTATCATAAAAATATGTTCCAAGAAAATTTTTGATTAATTGGTAGGAATGAATCTATTTTGAGTTTCAAAATCATGCTTAGATTAAATTTTTATGCATATCTCACTTTTAAATTGATTTAATTTTGCTTAAAATTGATTAACATTCTAAATAAATTGTTTCATTTAAATCCTGTTGGAAATTAAGTAGATATTAATTTTTCTAAGAAAGATGATTTCATCTCTTATCTGTAGAATTTTTTTGTTCATTATATTATTTTTTATGAATCTTCTAAAAAAATTGTATTTTTCAATTAAAAATATTTTTTAGGGTTATTTTTGCAAACTTTGTTTTTTTTCTGTGAAACCTTATCATTTTTTTCATCTAAAAAAATATTTATGAAATTTTTTGACTGTTGGTGATTTTCTATGAATTATTTATCTAAATATAAATTTATAATATTAATTTTTTTAAAAAATTTAATTTTTGAAAACTTAATTTTTTTATAAAAATACTTGCTCTATTACATTTTTAAAAAATATTTCAAGATTTTCTGAGTAAGAAATTATTTTTTTAAGTAATTCCATCTTGCTATAGAAAAGAAACTATTACTGCTTAAATAAATATCACCTTTTTGTGAAAATTTTTTTCCAGCTTTGTATATCTCTATTTAACTGATATAAAAATTTTCAGAATTTTTTTACACTTAAAATTAATTTTAAAATTATTTCTTCAAAACTGCTTTAAAAATCACAAAAGTTCAAAAATGTAAAACTTAACTATTTTTTTTATTATTAGTAAGTTTTTTTCCCTTAGAGATTTATTCAGATTTATTTAAAAGTTATTTTTAAATATTTCTCTTTTTTTAATGTGATCAAAGAGGGAGAATTAGATATTAAGTCTAGTGAAGGGTACAATTTTTTTTTTACATTAAATATTATTAATTACAAATTATGTATTTGTTATTTTTACTATTTTTATTTTTATTTTTATTTTACTCTAACTTAGCTTGGGTTGCTCACATAAAAAAGAGAAAGATTGTAAGTACTTCGAGGTAGTTTTGATATGTTCAACCAAGTCAAGTTAGGTTCTATTGTAGTTTGATCCTTGTATCTAAGTGTGCAGAAACTTAGGAGCACAAGTAGTCGAGCGAAAGACGCAGTAAGCGAGAAGGACGGTACGAGAGAGAGTCGATGGGCTTGGTGCGTTTGAGGGACGAGGCGCTGCGGAAGAGTACGCTAGTGAATAAGAAGGAAGCGCGCGATGTTTCCGAGGGACAAGAAACCGAAGCGGAAGGTTGCTCGAAAAGGCCGAAAAATGGGTTCAGGTGAGCCCTATTCTGAATGGCCGAAATCATTCAAGCGAGCGGAGCCGGAGCGAAAGCTCGGATGAAAAGTCAACAATTCTGTTGACTTTGGTCTGGGCGCTTGGACCCCAGGAGTAGCCAGGGCGCCTTGGGTGCACACCTTGGTCGAGGGCTGGTTTTGCCCGATCCGGGCGCCCAGACCTAGTCCAGACACTTGGACTAGAAAACTTATTAAAAAGTCGAGCTGGTGCAATTCATTGCAACATGGATAAAGTTTTATCCATGTCTAGGCACTCGGAACTCTTCTAGGCGCGTAGATCAAGTCTATAAATACAACCCTGATCTCAGTAGTGAACAATAACACTTATAAACAATCTTCTTTTTTGTTTAACTTTGTAATCTAGTGCTTTAACTGCTGTAAGAGGCTTCTCCACCAGAAGGAGATTTGATAGCGAACTTCCAATATCTTGGACTAGTAATCCATGATTGCAAACAAAGTAAAAAGATCTATCTCTTCTTTCTCTTTTTAATTAGTTTCTTATTATGCAAGTGTTTTTTAACTTAACTTGGAAAGTCGAGAAAGATGTTTGTTATTTTTATTCTGTAGAGCAATTCATCTCCTTTTGTCAGCCGCAAGGGACCAATAGGAGGCTCCACATCATCTCCTATATCATAAGTCCCCCCTTCAAATTTAGTCAAAGAAGATTATAAGTCTGACTGATTGGATAATTATATTATTTGTACTTTTTATTCTTCGATCGGGCATTCACTTTTCATACCACCCCACGGTTTGAGTTGATACGACACTTAGCTGTTTACGCTTTTAGTGTTTGTGGTTTTTCGACTAGACACTCATTCTTTGTGCATCATCAAACCTCTTGATGTCACTCTGACACCTTAGAAGCAGGGTATATCATTTATCATTAATATTAATCATAATAAGCACAACTTTTTATCATAAATCTGCTTTATTACCTACTATCTCTAATAAATATACCTTATGATTTGTCATGTGTCATATGTTGGCGAAAAGAATATTTCATGTAACGTACGACTGTTAAGATTTGACCCAGAAATTTTCATCTGAAACTATTTTTTTTAATGTAAAAAAAAGCTCCAAGCAATTATCTGACAGTAATTTCTCAATTGTATCCAATGCAAGATGGACCAATTAATTATTATTCTACATGCACGCACAGAATAAACAAAGCCAACCCTTGAATATAATCCTGACAAAAAAAACTTAAAAAAAACAAAAGTCAGGAATCTATTGACTATTTCAATCAGCATGATGTGGAAGAGGAAACATTTTGTTATTCTTTTGCAATTATGTGCACAATAATATATTGCCCAACAAGTCAGACAGATGTGCAAGAGGAGCAAGTCAAGAGGTTTATCAAGCCGAACAAATCGTTCAGGCCCAATAATAACAATAATTGGTACATCTATACATAAAAGTATCCACAGTTGTACAGAGATTTATGTTTCACTTACATTACTGTCAAATCAAAATTTATAAATCTTACTTTTTTTTAAAAAAAAACCTCTCTTTATTATCATAAACTGCTCCAACAATTTTTTTTTATGATCCATTGTCAATTTATTTATTTTTATTTATATTTTCACTTATCTTTATGTATAATTTCACTTACTATATATAATATTAATTAATATTTTAATTTAATATTTATAATTATGTTAGTATTTTAAATTATAAAAATAAACAAATACTTAACAAAATATAAATAACTAAAAAACATTAAATAGGGCAACGGACCCTTGTTGCTGGCTGCCCTCATTGGTGTTAAGAGGAGAATATAAATCCTATTTGTAGCTTTTTTAA
>JBBMJZ010413100.1:16199570-16210174 GCA_037833815.1 Zingiber zerumbet
ATATATATATATATATATATATATATAATTTTTTTAACATGCACATCCTTACCCCTACACACTCATGGGCGACTGAGTACAAATCGGGATGCTCAGAAGCCTGGGGAGGGGCATCCGAGCGCCAGGACTTGTGAAGGCATCTGAGCACCCAGACTTATGAGGACCACCTAGGAATATGCTAGGTAAGGGTGTGGAGGTTAAAAATTTTGTATATATATCCCAAACTCCACACGGTATAACAAGATAGAGTTTCTAAATATACGGGGTTGATACCCCGCCCCCAGTGTCCTGCGTGCACACGAGGGCGGGTGGGCACATGGTGGCCCGGCCCACCCACTGCTACCACGTCAGCCGCCCTCCTCAGGTGAGCATGGGTGCAAGCGGGGGTGGGGTCATGGGGGCGTAGGGTATGATTACCCTCTACAAATAACCTTCGACTAATATTCTACAAAATTGCTCGCGAACAAGCTTCAAGGAGGTGGAAATGGAAACGATTAAGGCAAATCTAGTTATTTGTATTGTATTGGATGTGCTTAAAAGATCAGTATCACAACTGCTAAGTACTGCTAAGAGCATTTATCAGTTTTGAATCAAGAGAGGCATTTATCAGTTTTGTATCCACAGATGCTGAGATCCACAAATATTATTCCTAATTGATATTAGGGATGATGGTTTTTTTCCTAAGCCCTGAATTCATGGACAGATTTGGAGAGTATTTTTTATTATGAATTCACGTTGGGAGGTTTTTTAAATCCATGTATTAGAACAGGGATGGATATGGAGATGTTATCCTTACCCCTGAGCTCGCACGCCCCGATACTATACAATGGGGGACGGGGATTAGAACGGGGATTTGGTGATTAATTCGGTAAATGTTAGATGGAAAGGGGATGCCTTTATTTTAGATTTGTTCACAGGTGAGTGGCAGGAACGAGGACGGAATGAGAGTTTAATCCCGGCTGAATCAGAAATGGGGATTTTTTGATTAAATAGGAGAATGAGAAACGGAATATAACTTAAGAACGAGGAGGATGAGGATGATAAATCCGTCTACCCAACCCCGTCCTGTGCCGTCCCTATCTGATATCTTTTACTGCATCCTGCAACAGTAGAAAGCCAAATCAACAGAAAAAATTAATTCTTGTTAATTAATTTAAAAGGTTTAAATAATTTCTGAGCCTTATGCTTATCGATTTGGTCTTATTTTGACTTTAAAAATGCATTTACTTATAGCAGTCAACTCTCCGCAATTTAATATACATTCAAAATATCATCATCTAAAATTAATCATTTAACTCTGGTCTTGCACGATGCAGACCAACAAAAATATGAATAGGTGATGGATGGCATTGTTAATATTAAAAAAAATAATATTCACAGGAAAAAAGTCTTAAAGAAATACTTAAAAGATATGTAATCGATAGGTGGAATTCTGTTTTGCCATTTGTCATAAAATTGGCATGCTCCTTTTTTGTTTACTGGTATTCTTTCTTATTTTCGGGTGCTACAAAACTAAATTTTATTATTAAAAGTAATTCAAAATCAGTTTTAAAGAATTCTTCCATCTTCTTTTTCCAGCTGGCGAACTCCCCCTCAAATTTCGGTGGATAGATACTCGGTCCGGCCATCTCACATGTTTCGTTCGGCAGTTAGTTCTCTTGAAGCGTTCTAGCTCTGATACCACTTATTGGGATCATTGGCGGCCGGCTAGGAGGGTTGAATAGTCTCTGCACAAAAATAAAACAAACGAACATTTCTCGGACAACTAACTTAAATAACAAACACTTGCATTAAATAATAAAGAAATCAAACAGATAGAGGCTCAGAGAGTTTTTATTTAGCTACAACCGGGAAGGTTGTTAATCCAAAAAAATAAAGCGCACTACTTTCTCCTTCAGGCGGAAAATCCTCTTTACAGCAATTAACACACAGAAATGAAGACGCTAAACAAAAAAGAAAAGCACACAAGTGTTGCTGAGTAATTCTTGTTGTTGTTTGGCTTCTGGACTAAGACTTTATTTATAGTCTTGGTCGGGGCGCCTGGAAGCGTTCCAGGAGCCTAAAGTGGGATAGAAATATATCCTTGACGCAACGATTAACATCCACGTCGAAGTGGATAAATACGGGGTTCCAAGCGCCCGAAATGTATTCGGGCGCTCGAACCCTTAAAGTCAACATGGTTGACTTTTTGGTCTGGGTCTTCCGCTCCGGCTGCGCTCGCTTGGGTGATTTCAGTCATCCGAAATAGGACTCACCCGAACCCAACTTCCGGCCTTCGAGCAAACTTCCACTTCGGCTTCTCGTCCCTCAGAAACATCACGCGCCTCCTTCTCGTCCGCCCGCGTACTCTTCCGCAGCACCTCGTCCCTCGGACGCACCGAGCCCATCGGCTCTCTCTCGTGCCGTCCTTTTCACTAGCTGCATCTTTTGCTCAACTTCTTGTGCTCCTAAGCTCCTGCACACTTAGACACAAGGTTAAACACAACAGGATTTAAACTAACTTGGTTGATCACATCAAAATCACCTTGGGGGTACCAACAGTGTACTTAGTCCGTTCGACAAGAGAACAAACTATGTAGGCTGGGA
Organism: Zingiber zerumbet; assembly: GCA_037833815.1. Taxonomy (NCBI): domain Eukaryota; kingdom Viridiplantae; phylum Streptophyta; class Magnoliopsida; order Zingiberales; family Zingiberaceae; genus Zingiber; species Zingiber zerumbet. The sequence continues at coordinate 16,202,157 of JBBMJZ010413100.1, forward strand.
GCTCGAGCCGAGCAAGCCACCCTTCTGGCTCGAAGAATGGCGTTGGCATTATACACTTAATGAAGTAATAAAAGAGGAAAAGACGAATAATTAATAAAGGAAAGAGAAAAACCAAATAGGGCACTCCATCTATCTTTAAGTGAGAGGAAGTCAAGATAAAGATATTCTCTGTCAGTAATCAATATCATTAAACAAAGAAGGTAGTGGGTCACCAGAAAAGGTATACAAAGGGGGCACGCCAAGTATGAAGGGGACAAAAAAATTCTTGATCCTTAGTACTCACTTTTTTCCTCTCTTGTTTCTTGAGCGTCGGAGAACCAACGTCAGGGACCCCTTCCTGGTTTTGGTTTTATTTTGCAGATAGCGAGATCTTCATCTCGTCAACGGAACTACCACCTCCCCGACTTTCCAGTATTATTCGCGCCTTCGGATAGGATCAATATATATTTATTTTTAAAATTTTAAATTATAAATAAATTATATTTATTTATTATATATATTATCAACTCATCAATATAATCATCAATATTATTATTAATTTATTTTAAAAAAATAATATCAAACATTAATTTAATCATCTTATCCAATATTAAATTAAATTTTAAAATTTTTTGATAGAATCATACAAGTTTCTACTATACAATCCTAACCGATCCAATATTATTCTAAAATTAATCATGAATAGGAACGGAATTGTATGAGCTATGTTTGTGCGCAAGATGACTCTATTAAGAAAAATTTCATAGCTACTTGGTCGTTAAATTTATTTACTGACCGATTCATGACCATCACTATAATTTTAATCGTTAATGGGCATAGGGACTAAATTAAATTTTTATGTCAAAATTAACAATGAAATTTAAATTCCGTCGTTAATTTTAACAACGAAAATTAATTTTGGTCGAATTTAACTACGGAATTAAATTTCTATAATTTGATTAGTGATAAAATTTAACTCAAAAACTAATTTAAATTTAACAACAGAATTAGTGACAGGATTAATTTCTGTTAAATTAATGACGAAATAATTCAGCCGCGGAATTTATAGTTATAATATTTATCCAAAAATCAGTACAAAAAATTACAAAATCACACTAGCTAATCAAAATAATATAATTAACTATGTCCAAATCTATATAATTATAATATAAATATCAATTAATTTAATATTTAATAATGACACCCAGATAATCAATTTAAAATACAAATATTTATCAAAAGATATTTATGATATAAATCCACAATATATACCAGCTACTAACCATGAGACAAAAGGTCTCAGGGCTTGCTCAGTTGCATGTAGTGGTCAGAGGTTAAAATGTGAGATTTCATCATTCTTATGGTACCCATGCACTTGTTAATTTAGATTTCTACTTAACTCCCTCTCAATTCTTACATCTCCAATACAAGATTCATGAGAGGTTTGTAAAATATAAAAAGTTGAATAAAAAAAGTCTTAAATTATTATAGAGGTGAGGTTTGAGGTTTGTAGTTTAAGAGCAATAGTGAAAACACAAACCTACTTTTTTTATCTTGAATTTGATACAATATGCATAAAGCCATGCAACTTATACTATGAATGAGATCATAAAAAACATCATTTAGAGCTTTAACTATTGAAGATATTTGAATAAGCTTTTATATTATTGATGTGACATATTGGAATTAAGAAAAAAGCTCATTTAGAGCTCTAACAATTAGAAATACCCTTAATTCTTTTCCCTTAACACTTGCACAAGAACACGATTCTTGATTCTCCTCCCTGATTAGTCTTGAAGAAGAGAATTTTTCCATCATCAAACATATGAAGATAAAAAAATTGAAGAAATGCTTGCTGCATATTAAAGCCAATGTACCAAAAAAAAGCAACAAGAGAGCAGAGAAAACATGTCAACTGGTTAAATAACATATAAGAGAGGTAATTTACTGCATATCTACTTCAAAGCATAAAAAAACCCTTGGAAACGCACGTTTACTTCCAATATGCTTACTGACATTAGAATCATACAGCACGTTCGTCAACCAATACAATATTCGTCATTAGAATCAGCTCTAAAACATATCTAGTCAATTATAATTTAGATATTGCAGAAACTTTAGATAACGCACAACTTTAGATGTCACAGAAACAAATATGAAACTGAACAATAGGATGAAAAATCGGAAAACATAAAAAATATTGACTGAATAAGCTATCAAATTAAAACCCTAAAGTATCATAACAAGTAGGACAAGACTGTACGTAGCCAAGCATTTTCTAATTAACAAAAGGGATATGCTGCAAAGGAACAACCACTTTTTTAAAAAAATAAAAAATTAAGCCAACTCATCTACTGGTCTCTGCCTTGCAGGCAACAAGAAATAGACAAGAAGAAACCAAATGCTCAACAGCTCAAGCAATTTCATGATCATAGGCAAATAAATATTTTTTTTATTCCGCCACTATTTAACAAGGACAATAATTTTTATCACTAATTAATGATTTTTTGCACTGTACACACAGAATAATCAAATCCTGGAATATAATCCTAACAAAAACAAAATTTTAAAAAAAATCAATCCTTGAAGCTGTTTGACTATCCCAATTTTACGTGTGTGAGTAATCTTTCTTATCATGTAAACATGAAATATTTTGTTTCTTTTGCAATTATGTGCATAATATATTAGCAAGTGATAACAAGAGAGTTAAATTGCACGTATCTTCTGAAGTTTAAAATTAATAATGTTTTTATTATTTTTTTCATTAAAACAGAACGATCAAATTGATATTAGTATTAGCACTTATAACCAGTTACAAGATAATTGAGCAGGAAACTTTTGTATTATATTTAATTAATAAAAGATAAAATTTATGGTTATTATATTTAAGTTATAGTCTACATCATATCAATTGGTCAAATTGATAGTGGGAGACTGTAGCTATATATAGAACACTACTCTTAATGCGTTAAGACTAGTATGTAAGTCAATTGATGACTTAATTAAGTCATGAATATAAGATATCAAGTTGACATATGAGTATATATTAGAGAATATGTACTGAATTGACCCACCATGCGAATGTTTCATGGATCATTATATGAGTGTCATAAATATTTTCATAGTGACTATTGGTATAAATAGTCTTTAGACCTGAAGTCACTACAGTTCCCTACATAAGGAGTTGTGTACTTTGGTATCAACAAGCGACACCGGTAAAAAAGTGGATTATAAAGTCGATCACTGGTATGCAATAAGTTATGCGGAGGAATGTGAGTGATATAAATGGAATCTATCCCTTCCATATGATGGAAGTGATATCTTGAGCCTCTTGATTAAGTATGACACAAGAATGTATGATCATGCATATATTAGTCAATATGAGATATTGAGCTTATTTGATTGAGTGTGTCTACTTAGTGATCAAAAAATAAAGATTGATAAGAGAATGACACAGACTATGCCTCATGGATCAATTTAGATATCAAAGATAGAAAGACTAAGTTATATAAGATAATCGACACAAAAAGGTTAGGCCAGATCTCAATATTCTCGTCACTTCGGTAGCAATAATGTATTGCTAGATGTCACTTATTGGTTATGTATTTAAAATGTTAGTTTAGAGACATTGCTAACGTTATAAAAACCTATTGAGTCACATATAAAGAACATGTTGATTTGAAAATAGGTTTATTTTAGTTTGACTAAAATATGATGGACTATAAGATTATAGAATTAAATCTAATCTAAATTAAACTCATTGAGTTAGACTCAAATGAATCCAATGATTGGATTAATGGGTTAGACTCATTGACTTATTATTAGGTTAATGACTTATTGGGTTAATGGTTAATCCAATATATTAAAATCTAACCCATTAAGAAGATTAATGGAGATTAATTCATCATTAATGGAAGAAGATTAAAAGATAAACCCTTGGTATTTATTGAAGGAATATAAATGACCTGTTGAGTGAAATTTTCATAAGAGACTTTTGATTTTCTTCTTTTTCTTCCCTTGGTTGAGCACCTAGTTGTTGCTAGTATTGATGCGGTTAACACTAACGGTCTAACTCAAGTTTTGATGAATGACAAAGAAGGTTAAGTTAGTTTAGTTGTGATCTAACACTTTTACTAAGTGTGCAGGAGAAGCCCAGCTAGGTCAACGAGTCGACCTGATAGCTGGCACGAAGTCCAGGCAGGTCGACGGGCTGACTTGATGTCTGGCACGAAGTCCAACTAGGTTAATGGGCTGATTTGATAGCTGGCACGAAGTCCAGGCAGGTCGACGGGCTGACCTGATGTTTGGCACGAAGTCCAGTTAGGTCAACGGGACGACCTGATAGCTGGCACGAAATCCAGACATGTCGATGAGCTTACAGGACGTCTGGCAGGTAAGTTAAGGTAAGTCACTGGAAGGGAGTGACTTGGTGAGGACGTGTTCGCAGTTAGGAAACTTAGGTGCCGATCCAACTTAGAACTATTTCAGAAATCTAAGTTGAGATCTTGACTAGATTCGGTCTCGGTAAGACGGAATCTAATTACTATTCTTTTACTATAACTGTGCTAACACTTTGTTTTGCAGAATAGTATAATTTGCATTTGCCTCGGACTAGGGTTACCACCCTTAGGACCTAGGGTTACCACCCCCTAGGGTTTTTCTCCACCTACGGTTACCACCCCTAGGACCTAAGGTTACCCCTCCTTAGGATTTTCCTTCACCTAGGGTTACCACCCCCTAGAACCTAAGGTTGTCGTCCCTTAGGGTTTTCCTCCACCTAGGGTTACCACCCCTAGGACCTAGGGTTACTACCCCCTAGAGTTTTTACCTTACCTAACCGCAGCTAGGACTTTTGCCCAAGGACCCTTAGGACTTTCCTGCAAGCTCAATCAGACACGTTAGATCACAAATAAGCTTAACTTTAAATTCCTTTGTCATTATCAAAACATCGGTTCGATCGTCGGATGCTTCCTGCACCAACAGTAAATTGGTTTGTGTTAGCATTGTTCACTTATTTTCCGTTGCGTACTTGCTACGAATTATTTTTTATTACTATTCACCCTCCCCTCCAGCGACTTTCACCATCCAACAAGTGGTATCAGAGCAGGTATCGCTCTGATTTAGTGCAACCACCAATCAGACAAAAGTGGGAAGTTATTTTTAATTTCTTTTTTCTTCTTTTCAGCTTTAAGTTTTTCGAAACAATTCAAACTGGTATCATTGCCTTTTGGATCTTTTTCGTAGCAAGTTAAACTGAATTGGTGCAATAAATTTCTTTCTTTCTCCCACATTGCTAATCCAAGACCAAGTCTTGGGATTTCTTTTTCTTATTTTCTTGTGTGCTAGTTCGATGTCTCAAATCGAAGGTTTCAGTACAGTTCGCCCCCTCTTTTCAACGGTGATGATTTCCCCTACTGGAAGAAGCGAATGGAGGTCTATCTAAAGACCGACTTCGCCAGTGGTTTAGCGTCACCAGAGTTTACAAGGCGCCGGTCGACAACTCCGGAAATCCACTGGACCGGGAACAGTGGAATCCGGACATGAAGAAGAAAGCCCAGACTGATTTCAAAACCTTAAACATACTGCAATGCGGGCTGGTGAAGGAAGAGCTGAACCGAGTGGGCCCACACCAAAATGTGAAGGAATTATGGGACAAGCTCGTCGAACTACACGAGGGAATCAGCGACGCCAAGGTAACCAAACATGACCTTCTTTTAAATAGATTATTTAATATTAAAATGTAGGAAGGGGAAACAGCAAGTCAGCTCCACACGAGGATCAAAGACATCTTCAACGGACCTCACACGATAGACCACCAAATGGAGAACCGCGATTTGATCAGGTACGCTCAAAACGTGTTTCCTCGAAATGCATTGTGGGCGTCCATCATGGATGCCTACAAGATTTCGAAGAACCTTTCTAAATTAAAATTAGACGAACTGTTTTGCAAACTTGAGCTACACGATCAAACTAACGCTAGAACCGAGAAAGGTATCGCTTTGTTTGCAGATTCCTCCAGAGAAAAGACAAAGACCAAGCCTGAACCTGAAGATGAGTCTAACCAAGATTCAGAAGACGAAGAGTACCTAGTGAACTTGGTAAGGAAGATGTTCATCAGGAGAAAGAAAAACTTCAGCAGAAAAGACCTACAGAAGATCAACTCCACCATTGAACCAAGAAACGTGATTGCTTCGGGTGCAACAAGAAAGGTCACTATAAGAACGAGTGCCCAAAATTGAAGAACGACAAATCAAAGACAACGAAGAAGAAGACACTCAAAGCAACATGGGATGACTCGTCTTCAGAGGAATCGGAGGTCGAAGATCAGAAGCACCAAAGTCACCTTGCGTTGATGGCTCGTGAATCAGAACCGGAGGACGAATCAGAAGACGGGTCCAAACCTGAATCGAGCCACGAGTCCGTACTCGTTTCTGAAGGTCCCGAAGAGGTATACCGTAGTTTAAATAAATTTTTTTTTAAAGTCATTGTTTGTTTAGATAGAAAATTAAGTACAATTGAAAATGGAAATAAAATACTCCTTGAGGAAAACCAAAACCTCAAGGAACAAATTACAAATTCTAATTCAAATCAAGCCTTAACACTTAAAGAGGAAAATTCTACACTAAAAATAGAAAATAATAAAGTAAAAGGGCTTTTAGATAAATTTACAACTAGATCTAAAAATTTAGATCTTATTTTAAATAGTCAAAAAGTCATTTACAATAAATCCGGACTTGGCTACAAGTCAAGTTCAAATAAAACGTTTAAATCACTAATAACCCAACATAAACAACAAACTAAAGCTTGGGTTCTGAAAGCGTGTTTAACCATGAAAGTAGGAATTAACCAATATTATACACCCAAAGATAAAATATACTATGTAAAATCTGATAAACTAAATCCAAAACTAAAACACAAACCTAGACCAACAAAATCAAAATCGAAATATTTTAGAATCCACCAAAAATCAAAGTATCATCAAGTTAAATATAATTATAAAAATAACAAACATAAACCTAAAACTAAAACTTGAAAATATATCCCAATAATTCAGGGGAGGCTCCAGAATAGCTGGCACCACCAAAACTAACCTACCCGGCAAGGTAATTAGGACTAGTTAAAAAGGGGCAAAGGTTTAACTTGACCTACGATACTGGTGAAGTTTTGGATGATAATACGTTTAAAAAACTTTGTCTATGCATCTCTAGATAGATATAGCTTTGACCTGGTACATTTGTCTTAGTGGAACTAATCGAAGCTACCCCTTGCAGATCCTAACTAGTTAGACCAATGTTTTGTATTAAGTTCAGTGGATATGACTATTTGAAAAACCTCAAAGGTATGGTTACTCTAATGATGTCCAAGTGTGTCACGCCCCAGGTAGTCCCTGTCCGAAGAAATTTCAACATCTCCCCCTGTACGGATGACAATATGAATCCAGATATACATATATCACTCATCGGTCCACACAGCCGGTACAATACAATACAAATAATAGACATTGCACACAGTTTATATAATCATTCCACGCAGTTTAAGATAAAGAAAAGACGATATAGAAATCCTCGCAGATATATGTATAAAGTCCTACTCCACTACAACGAAGAAAACAAAGTCCACGAAGTAATGAAAATATCCGCAGTGGAAAACAAAAATAGTTAACCTGAATGTTCAACATAAAGTCCACAATACAAATCTCACATCACCGGTATATGCATAGAAGCGAAAACAGAAATCGACAACTAGAAATCCTCGTGACAATGGGGCTAGCGATTGGAATATCTCCCGACGACCTCAACCTGAAAAAAATAGTAACAATGGGGTGAGTTCAAAGAACTCAGCAGGTAATCCAATAGATATGTACAGCAACATATAACTATCAGTAATATCCTATGGTACCGTATACTAACAGTATAACCTATGGTAAAGTCTCCTAACAATATAACAAGTATGCATAACTGAATAAACTGTAGCAACTAAACAATAAGCATGTAATACAATTACAACAAAAGTACTAAGAAATGCATAGCTAAAATATA
>JBBMJZ010413100.1:16251211-16273012 GCA_037833815.1 Zingiber zerumbet
TTCCCAAGTCAAACATCAAAATATAACTCGAGTCAAGTCAACTCGAGTCGGGTCAACCAGGTCAATCTTGACCTAGGTTGCACCAACATTGACCACTTGCACTAATTACTAGTAACTATTCGTGATTTTCTTACTCCGTGTTGACTAGGAACAGATTGACGAGAGCACTGAGATAAATAAATCAGCTCGATTACCACTTGATCACACCAAGCTATCATCCATACTCAATACTCCATATTCAAATTCCTACCCAACTCATCTGGCATGTCAAATACATCCGTCACGCCTAATTTAAACCTTTTGCAATTTGTGCCACACTAAGGCCTTAATCGGACTAGCTAGTTTGGACACGTCGACCACACTATCAACACCGTTCGGCCATTTTCTTTGTAAATTGCACATGCTTTTCCTAATCAATAAACAAATCACTTTTCTTAATCAATGAACAAACCTCTTATGCATCACGACTTATACATCTCTTAATTAATTTTAAATGGAAAACACCATCCAACGTAAACTTTTGGGCACCAGAGATGGATCAGCTGATCGACATATAACTACTATTATCATCCCTTCACGTGCTCACATGACGTCATTATCTCCATGACCATGCACCCTAAATCACTGTATCGTGTATACAAATTAATAATATTATATTATTTTACGTGAATAAGAATTTTAAATCAGGAATACTGTTTTGTGTTTTAAAAAAAAAACACACACACACACATCAAAATAAACTTCATATATGGGAGTATTCCAAATAGGAAGCTCAACATCACATCACAGAACAAGAGGAACTCAGGAATTGTTCATCCCCGGCATCACCACGCCATTTCAACTAAAATGCGCTTCCTCCTCGATCGATGTCATATATATATATATATGCACGCGCGCACACAAACCGACAATTAACCCTAAACCCCAAATAAAACCACAAGCGCGCGGACATGGCGGCATCCAAACCCTCTCGCGCCTCTTCAACCCTATTCCTCTTTCTCGGCCTCCTCCTCCTCGGCGCCGGGCTCTGCGGCGCCATCATCGCTCCTCCCTCGGCCAGATGCCCCGTCAACGCGCTCGGCTTCAGCGTCTGCGCCAGCCTGCTCGGCGGCCTGGTCACCATCGGGCCCATCGGCAACCTGCCGAGGGCGTCGCCGTCGACGTGCTGCACGCTGCTCACGGGCCTAGTCGCCTTCGACGCCGAGACCTGCCTCTGCACCGCCTTCAACGCCAACGTCCTCGGCCTCGCCGACCTCAACGCCACCACCGGCGTCAACCTCCTCCTCAACTACTGCGGGACGAACGCCACTGTCTACCGGTGCTAGCTAGCTCCTAGCTACCCAGTTCACAATCACACGCGACGGCGATTTACACCATAACAAATAATAAGCGGCCTGCAAAAGGACGATGTGTGTTGTTGTTGTTGTTTAAGTAATTAGTGCGTGAGCTTTTGGTGCTTCGTGGTGTGCCCGTGTATCCTGTTCGATCGAGTTTGATATATTATGTGATTCAATAATTCAAACATGGTCCGAAACCCCAAACGTAAGCAAAGAATATTCTAGGAAACAAGAGATTGGATTGCTTGACTGCTGGGGCTTCTCCTTCCCGCCCAATCAACGGCTGAAATCTTCTCCTTTTAAGTGGGATAGCCGAAATCCAACGGTCATGATTCGTGGCCGCGGCGATTCGCCAGTAGTCAGTCCGCATGGGAGTTCGCCGCGAGATCACCGTCGATTTACAGAGCGAACGGCGATGTATGCTCTCGCATAATAATAATATGCCCACCGGCCACCACTTTGCTTCCTTGACAAGTATTCCTCGTGTTAACTCCTCGGCGGCTATAAATTACGCGTTTATCACCTTTTTTTTTTGCTCTCTCTCTCGTGACTCTTGCCGTTCGTGGTTGGATCTTGATCTCGATGGCGAACCCGGGCGAGGCTTCCTCTTCCGATCCGTGAGCGCCTTCTTTCACTTGAATTGTTGTGTTCTTTGATTGGATGCGTATCTGGGGTGTTGGGATTTTGATTTATTTTGTCGTGGTTCTGATTGGGTGGATGGTGGAAATTGATGCAGCAAGGGGAAGAAGGATTACAGCACGGCGATCCTTGAGAAGAAGAAGGCTCCAAACCGTTTGGTTGTGGATGAGGCGATCAATGACGATAATTCGGTTGTTTCGATGCATCCCGAGACGATGGAGAAGCTGCAGTTGTTTCGCGGCGATACCATACTCTTGAAGGTTCCAGGACTGTTGCCTTTTCTTTCTTTCTTTTTTCCTCTTGACTGTTCTGATTCAGCTAGTCCAGCTCTAGGGGCTTAGGCGACCTGAAAAATTAGGGTTTCTTAGATCTTCAGGTTTTGTGACAATTTGGGGTTTTAATAGGTGATGATCCTTTGTTGCCTTTTTACGTTTGTTTTGTTTTTTAATGAAACTAAAGTTACTTACAATTGAGTTCAACTTCTGACATCTATTAGGCGACTTTTGATTATATAATCATTATATTTTTATGAGAGATTGTGGATGTTATAAATTAGGGTGGACTTAAATTAGAAGATTTAATCTTTTTATCCTGGAAAAAATTCTAATATCTAGTTTCTGCAGGGGAAGAAAAGAAAGGATACAATCTGTATTGCTCTAGCTGATGATACATGCGATGAACCAAAGATCAGGATGAACAAGGTTGTCAGATCAAATCTCAGGGTGAGGCTTGGTGACGTTGTATCTGTCCATCAATGCCAAGATGTCAAGTATGGAAATCGTGTCCACATACTTCCCATTGACGACACAATTGAAGGTGTTACAGGGAACCTGTTTGATGCATATTTAAAACGTGAGTTTTATTATATTTCCCCTGATTTATAGATATTTATCTGTTTATATTTTATATGTATTTACCTATCATTGCTATTCTAAATTGTTTTCCTTAAGTTGACATTCTTACAACTTGTGCTATTGTTTCTTTAATTCATTGTGTAACGTGTTTTTTCAATGAAGAACCGTGCTGTATGTTTGCACTAATGGTCTTCTGTTTCATCGAATTGAAGCTTCTATTTGGAAAAACACATTCAAATTCTAGACATTTCTTCATTCCTTTTGAATTTGGGAAAATTCTGCTTCTTGTAATTCACATTGATTTTTTTTCCGAACCTTTAACTATTTGATAAGTGTATCTTGAATCTCAATAGTGCTAATTATCTGACTTGAAAAGGGTGCCAATTATTGGCAATGCTAACTGCAATGGAGCAATCTGTCTCCTTAGGAAATCATTTAGTTATGCTTTACAACAAAATGGGTGCTTCTTGATAGATTTGACTTCTATGTCAAATTAGGATTGCTCTGATGCTTTGGTTTTTTTTTTCTTTTCTGTTTGTGCTTGAAATGCTGATTTAAACCATCTTTTTATTTGACCAAGCAATATGATCAATTGGTTTTGAGATGTTCTGCTTTCTTGGCCATCCAACCTATTCATTCTACAAATGCTTTCTATAGCATTTCAATACCCGGATTCCGAGGTTCTTATTAAAGTTGTCTTCTGGTTCACAATTGCATCTTTCTTTTGCATTTAATTCATCTTTCCTTTGTTAGTTGGATACTTCTTTTGAGTCTTGTGCTCTTGACCCTCTTTTTCCACACGTGCTATTGAAGGAATGGCCTTAACTCATACCCAATATGATAAAAATGAATTTTAGAGGCTGTATGGGGAGGACTTGTGAGACACTGATTCATGAAATTCTTTAGTGTACACATTAACACATACATAATACAATGTCATGCTTCTTACTTAGACTAACTTTGTCCCCGGGCTATGGTGCCGTGGTAGGACATCCAGGTTGTCACCCAGGCACCTGCGGTTTGATCCTCAGCTATGGCGTATTTCCGGGAATTTTTTCTCCAAATGGGGGGCGCAACCGAAGGATGCTGGGCTTCTGGGCTAGCCGCCGCGTGTGCTTTCGGATTTACCCTGGTGGTCGATGGGAAACTTCCGTGGGGTCTGGCTGGTCACCTCTAGGGATAGTCAATGATGCTAACTGGGATTATCATTTTTTTTTTAGTTAGACTAACTTCATGAAAACTTATGCTTTTCATTTAGTTGATTGCAGTCTCATCATCCAAGTCAATAGTGTACAGACATACATAGTGAAATTGATAGTTGATTATAAATGCTATTAACCATTTGTGACCAGTGCTGCAAGTGAATTATGATATCCTATGAAGTGTATAGACTAACTTCATTGTAACCGACCCCACCTAGTGGGATAAGGCTTGGTTGTTGTTGTATGATATTTTTATAGTTATCAAATACATACTAAATTACTTTGTTGGAATTCCATTAACTCCTATACGGATGATTGAAGGAATTCCACCAGGGTAAAGATACGTCAACATTTTCACTTCTATGCTAGTAGTCCTGCTAACTAAGGGCCTTAGAGAACTATATCGTAAGCCTAATCCAAGTTACTATAAGCAGATGCAGTTTTTAAATAACAATAACTATAAGCATGCGTGCAAAGTATTTACACAGACTGGTCTCTTATTTAACCTTTGTTAAGTCATCCTCCTCTACATTTTCATTTATTAAGTTACTGGTTTGATCAAATCTGGATTTCTTATATAGTTGTTTGGGTTTTGTAATCTAACTAATCAAGCTACCTGTCATTGCTTGAAGCCTTCTGACAATCAGTTATGCTTTTATCTTTTTTTATTTCATCTATAGATTATTTGATTAATGTATCTATTATGATTATAAATGTTCTTAATAAATCACTTTTCTACTTGTAAATGCTGAAATGTTGTAGCAGTATTTTTCTCTTGTAAATTTTCAATGTTTTCATGAGCTCACATTGATTGTTCTATTGGAGTGGATCAGAGTTCCTGTAATTTGCTTCAACATATGCTAGTTCCATGTCTCGTTTATGCATGAGTGACTGGTTTCACTCATTTGGTTTATGTTAGCTACATCTATCTTGTTTGGTTCAGTCTTGATCAGTTCCTAATCGTTTCTTCCATAAGTAATCTCAGGAATTTATGCATACCAGTGCATTTCAACTCTATGTTAGGGTTTTGATTTACTGGAACCACATGAAAATTTATGCTAGCTTGTTATACCTAGACTTATTGAGGCTGGAGTTGTCTGATACTCGTGATTTGTTTTCTTTGTTACTTTTTTTGGTTCTTTTGACTTAAAATTTAACATTTTTGCAGCTTATTTTTTGGAAGCATATCGTCCTGTTAGAAAAGGGGATCTTTTCCTTGTCAGGGGTGGGATGAGGAGTGTTGAGTTTAAGGTTATAGAAACTGATCCTGCAGAGTACTGCATTGTTGCTCCTGATACAGAGATTTTCTGTGAGGGGGAGCCGGTAAAAAGAGAAGACGAGGACAGGCTTGATGAGGTAGGTTATGATGATGTTGGAGGAGTTAGGAAACAAATGGCTCAGATAAGGGAGCTAGTAGAGCTTCCTCTAAGACATCCTCAACTATTTAAATCTATTGGTGTCAAGCCGCCAAAAGGTATTTTGTTGTATGGTCCACCTGGTTCAGGTAAGACATTAATAGCTAGAGCAGTCGCAAATGAGACAGGAGCTTTTTTCTTTTGCATCAATGGTCCAGAGATCATGTCAAAGCTAGCCGGTGAGAGTGAGAGTAATTTGAGGAAGGCTTTTGAGGAAGCAGAGAAAAATGCACCCTCAATTATCTTCATTGATGAGATTGATTCCATTGCTCCTAAGAGAGAGAAAACTCATGGGGAAGTTGAAAGGCGCATAGTGTCTCAACTGTTGACACTGATGGATGGGTTGAAGTCTCGTGCTCATGTAATTGTCATTGGGGCTACGAACAGGCCAAACAGTATCGATCCAGCTCTTAGACGATTCGGTAGGTTTGACAGAGAAATTGACATTGGTGTTCCTGATGAGGTTGGCCGATTGGAGGTTCTTCGCATCCATACTAAGAACATGAAGCTATCTGATGATGTATGTGAACATTACCAATTGCTGTTACCTTGTTAATAGATATCTTGCAGTGAATGTCCAAGTTATGAAATTTGATTTATTCAATGCAGGTTGATTTGGAAAGGATTGCTAAGGATACTCATGGCTATGTTGGGGCTGACCTTGCTGCTTTATGCACTGAAGCTGCTCTCCAGTGTATCCGTGAAAAGATGGACATAATTGATCTAGAAGATGAATCAATTGATGCTGAGATTCTCAATTCTATGTCTGTTACAAATGAACACTTTAAGACTGCTTTGGGAACTAGTAACCCATCTGCCCTCCGTGAAACTGTAAGTCTTTGCTTTGGTAATTATAATCATTTTCAGTTAATTTTTTTCCTTCTAAATATGATTATCTACATGAATTTTTAAAATAAATTATTGCTGCAAGAATTGAAAATGAGAAATTTGAGATTGGTGTTCTTTCTAAATTAAACTTACCTTTTTCAACTCAAGGAATTCTATAGCCTCATGTGTCTGGTTGGTAACTTGTGTTTACTGTCATAAGTTGATGAATGGCCTAAAAACCACTTCTATTTCTTACCTTGAGATATGCTGATAGTTTGTTGGGTTTTGATCAGGTTGTTGAAGTACCAAATGTCAGCTGGGATGATATTGGTGGGCTGGAAAATGTCAAGAGGGAACTGCAAGAGGTAGTTTGCTGGATATGTTTGAGGTTTTATGTCCACCAAGTGTGAACTTTTTTTAATTATTATTTTTTTCTTTGCAAGACTGTGCAATATCCAGTTGAGCATCCTGAGAAATTTGAGAAGTTTGGGATGTCCCCTTCCAAGGGAGTCTTGTTTTATGGACCACCTGGATGTGGTAAAACATTGCTGGCTAAGGCCATTGCCAATGAATGCCAAGCAAATTTCATCAGTGTCAAGGGTCCTGAATTGCTGACCATGTGGTTTGGTGAAAGTGAAGCAAATGTGCGTGAGATATTTGATAAGGCTCGCCAATCTGCACCATGTGTACTCTTCTTTGACGAACTTGACTCCATTGCGACCCAGGTTAGCTGCTGTTGTTAACTTTTGCCATTCCAGTTTGTGTTCAACACTAACTGTTTTGTCTGTCCCTATAGAGAGGCAGCAGTGTCGGTGATGCAGGAGGCGCTGCTGATAGGGTTCTTAATCAGCTACTGACGGAGATGGATGGCATGAATGCCAAGAAAACAGTATTCATTATCGGGGCAACCAACAGGCCTGACATTATAGATCCTGCTCTACTTAGGCCAGGCCGGCTGGACCAGTTGATTTATATTCCTTTGCCAGATGAGGCCTCTCGTTACCAAATATTTAAAGCTTGCCTAAGAAAGTCTCCAGTGGCAAGAGATGTTGACGTGGGGGCTCTTGCAAAGTACACTCAGGGATTTAGTGGTGCCGACATCACAGAAATTTGTCAACGGGCATGCAAATACGCAATTAGAGAAAACATCGAAAAGGTAATACCATTGCAGTATTTTGTTTACTCGTTTCTTTACTATAGCTGGGCAAATTTACTAGAGCAGTGCATATTTAGCAGTGCATATTTGTCACTGCAGGACATTGAAAGAGAAAAGAAGAAGAGTGAAAATCCTGAAGCAATGGAGGAAGATGATGTGGCTGATGATGTTGCAGAGATCAAGGCTGTTCATTTCGAAGAGTCAATGAAGTTTGCCCGCAGGAGTGTCAGCGACGCTGACATTCGCAAATACCAGGCATTTGCTCAGACTTTGCAACAGTCGCGGGGTTTTGGAAGTGAGTTCCGTTTTGCGGAGCGTTCTGAAGCTGCACCTGGAGCCACCGGCTTAGACCCTTTTGCCACTTCAGCTGTTGCAGAGGATGACGATGATTTATATAGCTAAGTAACTTAGAAGAACGGATCGTCATTGTCAAATGCTATTATGGTGTACTATGTTGAATTCTCACCTTTTGGTTTTGCCGTCCTCAAAACTGCCTTTGGTTGTGACGTTCCCATCTAAGAATTTGAGAGCCCAGAATATTCATCGGTCGTTAGTTGATATAAACATTGGTACCGTAATATCGAAGTAAAAAACCTTTCTTTCACTTGTCATTATATTATGACAATCTTTGTTTTTTTTATGTACTTATGAAGCTCCTTATGTTTATATGTTTGCAGGAAATCTTTTGCTTTGGATCGGACTGTTCTTGTTGCATATAATATTAATGTTCGAGAGTATTTTTTTTTCATGTAATATTAATATTTAAGAAGAATTAGATACAGATTTAGGAGATGATTAAATGAGAAAAAATAAATTGAGATCAATTAAATTCAATTAAAATAAAGGTGTAATGGCAAGGAAGACTAGCTTGGCTTTAGGTTCCCGATTCACCGGTCCGATTTCGATAACACTGCAAAACTGAGAGAGAATAAATAAATAATTTCTAGGACTGTGTTTCATCTGCGTCAGATGTCTATTTTTTTTTCTTTTATTTTTCTTTTTCTTATAACCAAACTGCTCATATGGATATCTCGAATATGGTCCAATAAACTTATACTTGACACTCGCAACATAGAAATTGGAGCAATAATTTTTATTTCATGGTGATTATTGTAAGCCTTTTCTGACTATCTTGGAGCAATCAAATTCATGAATTCCTTTGATCCTTTAGAACCGACACTGAAACACACCAACCATGCTTGTTCCTACTTTACATAATTGAACCTTCCCTCCCTATTCATTTGAGAATGCTAGATCCCATTCCTCTCGCGTCGGTCGCATCGAAATCAAAACGACTCGATGCACCGCCAAGTAGAGGAATCGCAAACTCCCTTTGACTAGAATCAAATCCTACTGGAATGGCAAACCCCTTCAACTTCCATTTAACCGCATTGAGCCGAGTGGATTCAGTCCCATTTCAAGAACACCAAAGGAAGCAAACGGCATCTTTGACAAGCTGCCTAAATTCTTAAACCCCAAACCCTCCCCCTCCGTCTCTTCTTTGCTCCATTGCCATTCCCAAGGACAGTGACAGCTTTTAACATCCCTTTCTTTTCAGGGTGGGGCATCCGCCACTGCCATGTGAGGACAAAAGGATCCCAACGAAGCCTAAACAATGGCGATTGATGAATAGGGTCCCCAAGCTACTACCTCCCTCCCTGCCCAAGAACCAGTGGTCCCTTCGCTACTGCTGCTCCTCCTGTTGCTCCTGCTGCATATCTCGATGATTCACCTTACAAAATTGTGGCGAGATTGGATCCAGTGAAATCTAATCGAATGGAGCCAACTCAGAGCTTACAAATCGAAAGGCTGGACTGGCATCGCAAAGGTTTTTACCACCCTCTCTTTCCTTGTCTCTCTTCCTCTGCTCTGGCCCCATGGCGTCACATGGCCTTTCAGCGAGCACATTGCGTGCCCCTGTTGCAGGGAGCACGTTATGGGTTTTGATGAGCAGCTAGCTTCATTGGCTCTATCGTTTGTAAGGCCGATTCGACCAGTTCTGTTACAATTCGATCGGAGCAACGAGAAGCTATTTTGATCGACTGGCGGGTGAACCTCCAAGGATTGTGGAACACTAGAACGCGTACAGAAGCATAGGGAAGCTAGAACAGGCGGGAAGGATTGAAGTCCGACGAAACAAAACTATCGTCGTTGCTGATCCTAACGATCCACGTCACCAACAGCGGCGAGGCGATCCAGGCCGCAAGCTCCCGCGGTTGGCGAATCCGTCGGCCACCGACGTGGACTACACCTGGCGGGGCCCCAACTCCGGCCAAAAATAGCAAGTGAGGAATTGCTGTTCTTCCCCCCTTTCCGCCTTTCCGCCAGGCGAGAGAAAAAAACAAGACGAATTTTTATCTGCTTGTTATTGGGCTCTTATATTTGCTCCCCGATTCCTTGTTTCTCTTTGCGAAAGATCTCAGCTTTCTCGTCTCTTTCTTGTTCTTTGGAGCTTTTCTTTTTGCTATGGAAGCCTGCAGCTTACAGTGTCAGCTGTTTGTGGATAAGATCGAGCCTTCTCCTCCTTGTTAAATCTGTTGCTTTTGCCTAGATTTTTGCTGCATTCTTTAGATTTTTGCTGGTGACGAATAAAAAATTTGATCTTGATGTCGATTTTTTCCGATTCCGGTGCTTAATCTAACAGTTCAGATCAAGCTAAATTAAAGGACGAGGAGGAGGAGGAGAACAACAGTTTAGATTTGATGCTTTTTCTGCATTTCACAGATTTTAAGCTGGAAAAGTATCAAAATTTTGATTTTGATTTCGCCATTTTTGATGATTAATCGAACAGTTTAAGCCAAATCCGAGGAGGAGGTGGTGGTGTGATGGCCGGAGCAGATCCATACGCGCACAGCTCGGTCCACAAGGCCGTAGCGGGACACGATTACGCCGCCCTCAAGCGCATCCTCTCGTCGCTGCCCGGCCTCGCCGAGCCGTCCTCCATCACCACCGAGGCGGCGTCCCTGGCGGAGGAAGCTAAGGCCGACGCCATATCGGCTTTCATCGACCGCCGCGACGTCCCCAACCGAGAGACACCACTCCATCTCGCGGTCCGCCTCGGCGACGCCGCCGCCGTCGAGTTGCTCATGGTCTCCGGCGCTGACTGGAGCCTCCAGAACGAGCAAGGCTGGAGCGCGCTCCAGGAGGCCATCTGCGCCAGCCAGGACAACCTTGCCCGTATCATCGTCGGCCACTACCAGGCCCTCGCCTGGGCCAAGTGGTGCCGCCGCCTGCCGCGGCTGCTCGCCACGATGCGCCGCATGCGCGACTTCTACATGGAGATCACTTTCCACTTCGACAGCTCCGTCATTCCCTTCATCTCCCGCATCGCCCCCTCCGACACCTACAAGATCTGGAAGCGCGGCTCCAACCTGCGCGCCGACACCACCCTCGCTGGATTCGACGGCTTCAAGATTCAGCGCTCCGACCAAACCATCCTCTTCCTCGGAGACGGAACAGAGGACGGCAAACTGCCGCCGGGATCCCTGTGCATCATCTCCCACAAGGACAAAGAGGTCATGAACGCTCTGGAAGGCGCCGGCGCCCCCTCCACCGAGGCAGAAATCCACCAGGAGGTCTCCGCCATGTCCCAAACCAACATCTTCCGCCCAGGGATCGACGTCACGCAGGCAGTGCTCCTCCCCCAGCTCACCTGGCGAAGGCAAGAGAGGTCCGAGACGGTCGGGCCATGGAAGGCCAAAGTGTACGATATGCACCACGTCGTGGTGAGCATGAAGTCCCGGAGAGTGCCCGGCGCGATGACCGACGAGGAATTCTTATCTTGCTGCGACGACAACGAGTCCGACAGCGAAGAGTTCAAGGGGATACTGACGGAGGAGGAACAGCAGCAATTGGAGAACGCGCTCAAAATGGGATCCTCGGAGCATTCCCAATCCGACGCCTACGTTGCTCATCGGCATAGTTGCCATGAACCAAGGACGGCGCCAGCAATGGAAGACGCTCGCAGCAGCAGCAGCAGCAACGCCGAGAGAAGGCAAGATCGGAAGAGTTGGTTCGGCAATTGGACTAAACGAAGCAATAGCAATCACAGACAAGACGATCAAAAGAAGGCCGCGCCGCCAAGGAATTCACTCTCTCTGGAGGAGAAGGTGAGCGACCTTCCCGGCCATTCGATAGATGCCGCGAACAGGGTTGAAGATCTCAAGAAGGGAAGGGATCACAAGGATCTCAAGAGCGGGAAAGAGAGCGAGTTCAGAAAGGGTCTGAGGCCTGTTCTGTGGCTCTCTCCCGACTTTCCCCTGCAGACAGAAGAACTGCTGCCGCTGCTCGACATTCTCGCCGACAAAGTCAAAGCCATTCGCCGGTTGAGGGATCTCATGACGACGAAGCTTCCTCCTGGAACCTTTCCAGTCAAGGTACATTGCGTCAACTGATCCTTATTTGGGGTTTAGGGTTTAAGTTTGGGGTTTAGGAGTTGGGGTTTGGGATTTGGGGTTAAAGTTTGGGGTTTGGGGTTTGGGGTTTAGAGTTTGTGATTTATGGTTTAGGGTTAGATTTTTTATTCTCTCACCCAAGTTGGTCATGGAAAGGGATACCAAAAAATAATGTTAAGGAGGATACTTGACTATGGGTTGAATTATGGATCTCGATGAGATGTTGAATTGTGGATTGCTAGAGGTGCATTAGGCTTAAATGTAAGAACACAACAGTCAACTGATAGATTTTAGGGCCTAAACATAACATGATCGATATAGCTAATTTGATCGAAGAATGGTTTCAGGTCGCGATTCCGGTCATCCCTACCATCCGAGTCCTGGTTACTTTCACCAAGTTTGAAGAGCTACAGCCGGCGGAGGACTTCTTGACTCCTCCTTCCAGCCCCAGCAGCAAGGTGGCTGAAGCATCGACATCCAACTCCTGGATTCAATGGATAAAGGCACCATATCGTCAAAGCTACTCGATGGCTTCTGGGCCAAGTAGCCGCGTCGAAGACATTCAGAATCCGTTCGCCATTCCTCCCGACTATGCTTGGACTACTCCTGAAGCAAAAAAGAAGAGGATGCAGGAAAACAAGAGCAAAACAAAGAAGGGGAGGAGTCTGAATCAAAGTAGTTGATACGATATGTGCTCGAACGATGTACCTCTATCTCAAAGATAATCCGACTCGAAGACTTTATGGCAATTGATGATCGTCTCGCGACGCTGAACGAGAGCCCGAAGATCATCTTTTTTTTCTCTTGTATCAGCTTGATCTCCTTTGGGTATGTTTGTATTGCTCCTATGGTTTCATATGATCATGACAAGAGAAAAGTGAATCCTCTGTGATGGACACTCGTGTCATTACTAGTTCGATCTTGATCAATCAATCGATTATGTGTTTTTAAGTAGTTAGAAGTAACTAGCATATAACTGAAAAAGTACAAAAACAAATGAAAACTAGAAGATTTGTAAAACAAAAGAACATGTATCCGACTCCGCAATGCCCTTTAAGCAATGCAAATCCTATAAAGAGGGGGTCATTTGTAGGATTTCTTTCGGTTATTAGTAACTTTGATTGTCGAATAAGTCTCAAATACGATTGGAAAGGTTCCAAGTTCTTTATAAGAATTTTATTCTCTAAATGATCTTAAAATATTTTATGATATTACATATTTGAGCTTACAACGCGTGTTTACTTTGAGAGAAATTTAAAATGGTCTAAATTTTTAATGTGATATTATAAACTTGTAGTGAATATTTACTTTGGGGTAAAAAAAGCAGACACAAGAAAACATCATAACTAATTTCGAAGAAGAAAGATAAAACAAAATTTTAAAAAAAAAACATCAAATTTAAATAAAAATATTAATGTGACCATACCGGTAACTGATTGTGAGGCCACGCATTGAAATTATAGAAACAATATAAAATTAAAATAAAACTGCAGATAATAAATTCAATATGATCGGACTCTTTCTCGAAATTCTACCATGACTATCTTTTTATTTATCTTTTCTCACTTTGGTCCCCTCTCATTTTCTCTCCTAGATAAAGAACAACATAATTTCAAACATAAAAAGAAGAGCAACTCCTCTGGGTGTTGGTCTAGATTAAAAAAATGGCTACCTTTGAGCATTAGAAAAGCAAACAAACAAAAAAAAAAATGGTAAATAACTTTAAACTTTAGCTCATTTCAATTTTGAATCATGGAAAGGAGACAACTTCACTCTGTTGAATATTAAAGAACAAAAGTAAATCATTTTAAACTTTAGATCATTTGAATTTCCAATGATGAACAAATATAGTGAACTAGAAGAAAAAAAGGGAAAATACTGAATTCTAATATTATTAATCAAATTCCTAACCACAGAGTCAAAAGCAAAATGAAAACATAAGTAACAACTAAAAGGTCTTATTAATCACCATTGAGTTCTACAGATTGCACTCCCAATTGATCATCTTGATAATCAGAGCAACTGTACATCTTGAAGACCCACTTTGGAATAAGATTGCATTCCTTCAAATTTGCTTCGCCAAAAGAAACCACTTATCCAGGCTTCACAATCAAACAATTGAACATGGGCGTAGATTGTCCACAAGAAAGCATCATTACACTGTACAAACATATACATGTGAGCCAAATACATCTGATGCTTAAACTACTTGAAAGTTTCAAGCTCCAACTCTTCCAGTTTTACAAAACTACATCTTCTGTATGCCATTAGTGACATGCATCTTCTGAAGCTTGACAAAATTTCTAGCAGATTTCTTTTTCTTCTTTTTGTAGAACGAACAGGTGCAGTAGTGATATAGATAGTCATTAGCTCCCAGAGAGAACATATCTTTTGGAATCTTGACTCCATGAGATTTAACTTGGTCTACAAAGAATCAAACCAGACATTTCATCATGGAACATGCATTAAAAGTAATTTTAAACTACCAATGACTCATATTTTATACAGCTTGGACAACTAGAGCTATTATTATGAACAATACCCGATGATCATCTTATTCACAAATGTTTATTATGAACAATACCCGATGATCATCTTATTGTATAATCTCTAAGGACACTTAGAATAGATAGATGAACTATCTCTACTCAAGAGTGCAACCCAATGCAAGAATCATCCTCTAACAAATATACATGTCCATTTGTCTCAATAGACTCTTATCAGGGTTTCCCATTCAAAAAAATAAATACAAAAAATCTGAAACTCTGACTAGAGATCACCAGAAATTATGTTTTGTCATTAGGAAAGAGAATGTAAAAAACTAAAGGATAATAAAAGAAATGAGAATCAGGATGGAGGTTTCTATATGTACTCCTTTCAACGATAAGTCATTTAGTAAGTGTTCTAAGAAAACTCTACTTAGCAAACATTGAATTGTATGCTTGCAATTGAAATCATCCACGTAGAAGTTAAACATAAACACATAATTGCTTGCTGTTGGTGGAATAAAGATCTGGGTATGCAATAATGCAAATAGACAACATATTGGTCAAATAAGTTCTCAACAAGCATCCAGAGAGCATCATATTCTGATATGTGAATAGTAAAAACTCATATGTTGATGCACATGAAAGAGAGAACATTAATGTCAGAATTCCAACTTAAGTATTTGCATTAAGTGAGAGAAGTATGTGAACCATGAACAATAAAACTACATCTAAACTAACAAAGTATTACTAAAGACAACAATTGTTGCATTTTGAATCTGGAGCAACAAAGCAAATAGCTGGGCAGTGTAAGCAAATAGAAGCAACTATGCCACAGAAGACAAAGGAAACACAGATCTAATATACTACACAAAATTGAAAAAGCTTACCAATGAACCATTGGACTCTATGCCCCATTGATGGCATGCTATAAAAAAACAACATAATTTGACTTCAAAATCTCACTCTGAACGTGTAAGTCACCACTACATTGTTAGTTTCTCCACAGGTTCTCCAACCCCATAATCAATACTCAGTTCCCTCAATGGAGGTATGTTCTCCATTGCGAAGATCATAGCATGAGGATATAACAAATTATTGTGATCATATAGTACAAACTGTGCAAACACATTTGGCCTACAACTATGACTCAGATAACATGCAACATTCCTCGATTTTGAAACATCGATAGAGAAGTTCAGCCTTGGCAAGAATGGAAAGTTTGGTGAAACATATTCAGGAATGACATCTGAAATGTCTCCCCATTCAACCCATCTTCCGGGAAACTGGCCAGGATGCACTAAACAGTGGCCTTTGGTTGAAAGAATCTCAGTTTGTTGACCAGTTTGTATAATGCCGCTGAACTCGCAAATGAATGCCCCTGCTAGAATCAAATCCAATGATCTCACTCCCCATGATCCTGTCTCGTTCGACCTAAATACCTCTAACTGATGCTTCACCCCTTTTTGACTCACTCTGTTGGGACAACTCGGCGGACAACGACATGAGGGACCACACTCATAAATCACTGGCTTCCCCCTCACAAGAAATCCATTTGCATCATATGCAAAGTGCCCGCCATTTTTCTTGGCACAGTAACATCCTGCTGAGCAGTTCAAGATGCATTCACACCCATTTCCTGCATCAGCGTTTACCTTCCCTTGAAAAGCTTCAGCTGGGAAAACTGGGTGGGCAAGGTATTGAAAGAGCAATGGTGCCTGATCGTCATCTATGTTATTAAACAATGAAACAGGGAAATTCTCCTTACCCATTGAGATATCAAAACTCAAGTAACCAGTTGGTCTGACACCCAATGGATTCACCTTCAACTCTTCTGCAAGCTTAAGATTTTCACTTCCCATCTCCTCCTGGCCTTCAATTCTCAAAAGCTTGTACTTGCAAATGCCAAACCCAGACTTGCCTACGTCCATCCAGGAATTGACGATCTTGTAAAGACCATCGTAGAAATATATTTTTCCTGCAGGACTCTGACGACACTTAATACCACGAATTACTCGAATTTCAATGCCATAATTCATGCTCCTTTCTAGAGCAAGATTTCCTCCTTCCAGTTTCTGATCCGTGCAATGCCTGAACATGTTAGGGCCACGGCCACCTTGGCCAGTGTAGACGAGCATGAGCCCACTATCCTCGTCATCCTCGTAGCCACCGGACACAATAATGCTGGTGGCGATGGGCTCGCCAGTAGCACTCCGACTAGCCGGAACGTAATCTATTCCTGCCTGAGGAAGCCCGTGCAAGCCGAGCACGCAAAGCTCCGCGCGTAAGAGGAAGACGTCACCGACGCGGATGCCAGGAATGGAGCCGATGATTCTCCTGTCGCGGTTGAGCCAAAGATCGCGATCGGCCATGAGGGTCGACGCCTTGAGGTCAGGGCGAATCTTTCTGCCCCAGTTTGCATTAAAACCGTCTACCTTCTCTTCCTCCCGGAGCAAAAAGGCACGGAGGGAGTCGTATGTGATCCGGGTTCGGCGAACGATGTCGCGGTAGTGAACCAGGTCGCTGACGTTGAGCGAGGAAGCGCGCACCATCTCAGCCGATCGAGCCTTACGCTTCTTGCGAGAGGCGGAGATGGCTGAGGAGCTAGGGTCGGCATCAAGAGGCAGATTCGGTGAAGCAGGGACTATGGAAATAGGGTTCTGGTCGGCGGAGGAGGCAGCAGAGGCGAACAGGCTGGCGAGGCGGAGGTACTCGGAGAAGAGGGCGGACTTATCTTCGACGGAAGAGGAGTCCAGGTAGGTACTAGCGCCGGGCATATGGCTGGGAGGAGGGAAGAAAAGCTCGATTGGGCCGGCGGGACCAATTTCTGTCGGGCAAAGATGATCTGCCGGCTCAGTCTTGGGCTCGATCTTGGGGAAGGGAACCAGGCTGAGATCGAGGTTGAGGTCGGGGAAGAGAGCCGCAGGCGGCGGCTGCGACGGCGACGGGATCATGCTTGGCGAGCCTGCGTCACCGGAGAAGAGAGGAGCGAAGAGGGCAAGCTGCCACAGGTTTTGGGGGAGAGAGCCAGGGATAAAATGGGAACGATAAATTGGAGAAGCACACATACCCAACAAGGGCGTCTTCGTAATTTCAACACCTTACAGTTCAAACTGCTGTCTGGAATCCGTCAGGGAACAGCTTAAACCTGCACGTGGTGCCGTATCTGTGAGTTTCATCTCCTTCAGTTCGACTGGACGAGCTAGCTCTCTGTCCGCTGTTGAAGCACGTGCATCGCATACGAGCTGAGAACAACATGACTCGTCGTCGTGTACCGATATAAACGACGACCGATACGTAACAGTTTAAGTGGAAGATAGCGGGATCTCCGCCCTCGATCTCTTCACAGCTTGAGTCACGACTTATCTCGCGCGCGCCAGCTGCCCATACTTGCCAGAGTCGCCATTGATTAAAAAAGCGTCTTTTTTTTTTTATTATCATCAAAACAATATCTATTTTGCAAAACGGTAAATCTTAATCGCCTGAATCTGGGCCGGTTAGAAAATACATGTATAAACAATATCTATTTTGTAAAACGGTAAATCTTACTCGCGGCTAGAAAATAAATTTATCTAATTAAAAATTAATTGAATATTATTAATAAAAATTAATTAGATATTATTTTTAAAAATTAAATATAAAAATAGGTAAGAGAAAAAATATAATTTACTCATAAAATGTGATATTATTTATGATATTAATTCAACCTCCTTAATAATGACTTTAAAAATTATAAAAAAAAATCTATTTTAGCAGGCTAAATTTTAACTACTTAATATTGTCCTTTTTTTAAAATATCAAAAATGATACCATCTTTACATCCATTATCTTCTGGATGGTTCCACATGTTTTGTTTACAGAAGCCTTTAATTTCAGCTCTTAAATTACATTAAAAGTATCCGAAAGAATAGCACAGACGGTGAGCACATGGTATCTTTGACGTAATAGTCAGGGATTAATTCTTAGAAATCCCGCCATATGGATATGGCCTGTGTACATGCATGAACCTCCCTCTATATCTGTATGGGCGGTACTAGGAGGGTCACTAAGATAGCGAATCTACCTTTTTGTAAATTACATTAAAAATATAAAAAATAAAGATAAAAACATAATATCCTAATTTATCTTAATAATTGATAATTTATTTTTATAAAAGTGTATGAATCATCCCAAATTTGGTATTATGTGTTTCAATAATTTTTCCTTCAATTTCAACTTTTAAATTGCATTAAAAGCCAAAACTAAAGGCAAAAACATAATTTCTCCCATCAATTATATCTTTTAATATATATATATATTTAAATTGCAAAAAATTTAGAAAATATTTGTTTAAGTTGACACGA
The DNA here is from genome assembly GCA_037833815.1 of Zingiber zerumbet. Lineage (NCBI taxonomy): Eukaryota > Viridiplantae > Streptophyta > Magnoliopsida > Zingiberales > Zingiberaceae > Zingiber > Zingiber zerumbet. The sequence continues at coordinate 16,269,866 of JBBMJZ010413100.1, forward strand.
GATATTAATTCTAAGATAATCAATCTGGCTCAAAAAATTTTCAATGGCTATTAAAATCGATCGAAAAGTATTAATTGAGACATCCAGATGGCCAACACTATTAAACCGGTTTCTCATTAGAGAAAAAGCCTACTAACTAATATTTAAACCTTAATCCGGGACAGAAGGTCATTTAAATGTTTAGATTAAGGAACATTCAATTAATGCGCAATAAATATACACAACTAATATAAATAACCTATTTGGTTTAGTCATAACTAGCTATTATTAGTGATCCGATGGTTAAAAGGGGGCCGGCCGTATAAAAGTCAGCAATACGATGGAGGTCAAAATCAAGTCGACGACAGGGGTTCGGACGATCCGCTCCTGTAACTGGTCAGTTAGCCCGGGAAGCGCCCGGACCGGCGCCATGACAACTCGGCAATGTTCGAGCTTCCGACGCTCACAAGTTTTCCGTGTGAAAGAGGACGACCGAACGGAACTTCCACTCAGCTCGGCTACTATATCACCCGAGCAGCTGCTTGGCCATGCGACTCTCTCGCTCGGCTCACAACAGACAAAAAGAGTAGTTGGCAATATCTTCCTCGAGATAAGTGCCGTCAACAGGCAGCATGGGAGACAGTCGGATCAGACAGAGAATCGTACGGTGGAAGCTTCCACTGTCATGTCAGAGATATGTTCAGACGATTAAGGTATGGTGTCAGACACACTTTTCTGACGCATTCATTTCGAGGTATGCTTTGAGGAGCGTGCACACCTCGAGAAATGTGCGCATGTCTCACAGGGATCCTATATGAGGACCCTCAGACTTCGACCGAGGTATGCAACATCATTTTACTGTAGCTACAGTCTCGTTACTCTGCTTCGATCTCTTCTCATCGTTGCCTGACTTGAGCGTCAGAGGGTCATCGCCGGGAACCCCTTCCCGGTTCGGCTTTATTGTAGGTTCTCGTCGGAGGCCCACATCATCCCGAAGCTTACGTGAAGCCAGCAGGGAGCATCACGTCCCCAGCGTCTGTCGACTCGACTCTCGGACAGGATCAATTTGGCGCCGTCTGTGGGATACCGAACCGACAAATGATATGCTGCCAGATGAATTTCTTAACCATCTGTTTGGTTATTTTTGCCAGCGGCTCGGCATCGACCCACTTGGAGAAATAGCCCACCGCCACGAGCAAAAATTTTCGCTGCCCAGTCGCCATAAGGAATGGTCCCACAATATCCATGCCCCATTGGTCGAACGGGCAGGATACTGTGGACGCTTTCATTTCTTCCGCCGGTCGATACGAGGAGCTGTGGTACTTTTGGCAGGACAGACATGTGGAGACTTTCCGAGCGGCGTCTTCTTGTAAAGTCGGCCAAAAGTATCCAGTGAGCAAAATCTTTCTTGCTAGAGAGCGGCCGCTCGGATGTCCTCCACAGGATCCTTGATGCACTTCCTGTAATATGTATTCCGCGTCTTCCGAGCTGACGCACTTCAGCAGCGGTCTAGAAAATGCTTTTTTGTAAAGATGGTCCCCAATGAGAGTAAACCGACCAGCTCTCTTTTTTTAACACGCGGGCTTCCACCTGATCGGACGGCGAGACTCCCGATCGCAGAAACTCCACCAAGGTCGATCTCTAGTCGTTCGGAAACATGAGTCCTTCCATACGGTCTATATAGGCCACTAAAGATACTTGCTCAATCGGTTGCTGAATGACGATCGACGATATCGAGCTGGCAAGTTTAGACAACTCGTCAGCCGCTTGGTTCTCTACTCGGGGGATCTTCTGTATGATGACCTCCCGGAAGTTGGACTTCAGTTTTTCGAACGCCTCTGCATAGAGCTTCAGCCTTACATTGCTTATTTCGAACGTTCTGGAAAGCTGCTGCGTGACTAACTGAGAGTCTGAGTGGATTAGCACCTTCATGGCTCCAACATGCCGAGCGGCTTGCAGTCCGGCTATGAGCACTTCATACTCGGCTTCATTATTGGTTACTCGATAATCCAGCCGAACGGTCAGGTGCATCCGCTCTTCCTGTGGAGAGATCAACAATATACCAATACCATTTCCCTATCGAGTGGACAAACCGCCCACATATACCTTCCATATGGCCTCAGGCTCGGGATTCTGCACTTCGGTGACAAAATCTGCCAAGGACTGCGCTTTGATGGTCGTTCGGGGCTGATACTGGATGTCAAATTCGCTGAGCTCCATCGTCTATTTAATCAGCCGCCCTGACGCCTCTGGATTGAGGAGGACCCTTCCTAGAGGGATGCTCGTCATTACAAATGATCGTGTGAGCCAGGAAATATGGACGGAGCCTTCAAGCGGCAAGTACTAGCACAAAGGCGAGCTTCTCGAGACCAGTGTACCGGGATTTAGCATTTTTTAATATATGGCTAAGGAAGTACACCGGTTGTTCCTCACCCTCCGGCCTTACAAGAGCCGAGCCGACCGCGTGCTCGGTCGAGGATAGATAAATCTTAAGGGGCTCCCCGATGACCGGCTTGGCTAGCACGGGTAGTGAGTTGAGATAGGCTTTGAGCTCCTCGAATGCCCGATCACACTCCTCATCCCACTGGAACTTGGTGGCGCGGCGCAAAATCTTGAAAAAGGTAAGCTCTGATCGGCCGTCTTGGAGATGAACCTTGATAGCGCGATTATCCGGCCGGTGAGGCGTTGAGCTTCCTTCAGATTTATGGGAGGCGACATATCTTGTAGTGCCTTCACCTTGGTAGGGTTCGCCTCTATGCCCCGCTCGGTAACTATGTAGCCCAGGAAGCATCCGCTTTTTGCTCCGAACAGACACTTCTGGGTATTCAATTTGATGTCGTACGTCCGGAGGGTCTGGCAAGTCTCCTTGATATCTGCACAGAGATCGATAGCTCGAAGGGATTTAATTAGGATGTCATCGACGTATACCTCCATATTGCGAACGATCTGCCGCCGGAACACTTTGTTCATCATCCTCTGATAGGTGGCTCCAGTGTTCTTCAGGTCGAACGCCATGACGTTATAGAAGTATGTGTTGTCTGCTGTGATGAAGCTGACTTTTTCTTGATCTTCTCGGGCGAGCGGCACTTGGTGGTATCCCTGATATGCGTCCAGCATGCATATCAGCTCGCACCCGGCCGTGGAGTCCACCAACTGATCGATCCGGGG
>JBBMJZ010413100.1:16322996-16334525 GCA_037833815.1 Zingiber zerumbet
CAATACACACAAAGTGTACTAGTGTAATATTATAGTTAAGATAAACTAATACCTAATTACACTACGACCGTACTAATAGTTTGTCCCTTTCCATTTTTGGTCGTGAGCTACTATTTATAATTTATAAGGCACTTGATAACATGATCTTCTGTGTATGACACCACACACCATGTTATCTACAATATAAATTAAAATGAACAACTACATTTAGCATATAAATGTAGACATTTGACCACTGTGATTCTTATTTCTAAATAAATGTTCATACCAAAAGCTAGGCTTTTAGTATACATCCTAACAAATCATGTCTCAATTCTACTTAAATTTTTGGATGATGTCGTCCAAACCACAATCTACCTTATCAATCTTTTACCCACTCCACTACTTCAAAATAAGTGTCCCTCAGAAAGACTTTATAATTGTCTTCTAGATTACTCTTTCTTTTGTATCATTGGTTGTGCATGTTATCCTTGGCTATGACCTTACTTTAAACACAAGTTTAACCCTTGCTCTTTATAATGTGTTTTCCTTGGTGATAGCAATTTGCATCATGGGTACCATTACCTCCATATTTCGACCAGGCAGATATATATTTCTCAACATGTTACTTTTGATGAATCTCTTTTTCTGTTTGTAGTTGCTACCTTGGATCCTCCTTCAGATAATCAAGGCACGCATATATAATATCACTGAGTAATATTCTAGAATCCCTATATATTGATTCATCAGGACATATTGAAAGTACAAGAGGGGATGGTATCTCAGGTCCTGCTCTATCTCCATAAATTCATGTAGACTCAGCGGCTAGTGGTGATCCATTATCTAGTTCTGATTCTCATCTGTCTGACTACTCATCTCCGAGTAGCTCTAATGATGATACTCCTCGGTGAATACTTCCTCTAAGAGATATTTATGCACGATGTCAACTAATTTCCACTCGTTATCCTCTTCCACGTGCTCTTATTGCTTCTTTAAATTTAGTTGAACCTTCTAGCTTTAAACAGATAGTCAAAGATCCAAATTAGCGTGTTGCGATGACTACAGAATTTGATGCTCTTCTTTACAATGCAATCTGGAGATTAGTTCCTCATACTTCATATATGAATATTGTGGACTCTAAATGGGTTTACAGAATTAAGTATCGTGTAGATGGACAGATGAGAAAGCTTGCCTTGTTGCTAAAGGCTTTAATCAACAACCAAGTATTGACTTTAATGATACTTTTAGTCTAGTCGTCAAAATTACAACTATCATATTGCTACAATCTATAGTTGTTAGCTCCAATTGGCTGATATTTCTAATGTAGATCCTGATTGTAATGACAAATATAATAAATCTCAATTGATTAAAATCAATTTAAAATTATTTTCAATTATTGTCATTAGGGCCTTCACTTTTCACACATTAGCTTCAACTTTCCTCATCCCTTCTTTCCAAACTTTGTCAAAAAAATTCTTTAATGGGACATGAGCCAGATCCTATATATTGATAGTACACATGTGATCCTATACGAGATATAGACAAAAAATATGCTATATTTTCATTCTCACAATTCAGATTGTTATACCAATCATCAATTGCAAAAGATAGTTTCAAAGTTGTTTCTCCTTGCACAATGGCAAATATTTGTCCTTTCGTACTTATCCCATCCACCAACAATCACACTCATTTGTCCCATTTGTATCGTGTTCTACAAAAGTTCATGAGTAGAATCGTATAAGAGTGTTATTGTGTATCCTAAAATAAATGAATAAAAAAACTGCAGCATGTATTTCACTAGGAATCATAATATTTTGGTACTGTGTTTTTATAAAAGAATGATCTAACTAAATTAGTCGTCGCCTTGACAATTGCAGGTTGCCCAAATTGAATTATGTGGAAGAAATAAAGAAAAAACATGTTCTAGGTGTTTTCAAATATGAAGTAAACAATATAGTTTAACTCACGTGTGCTGATCAGGATGTCTAACATAATCTGAGACAACCTCGAAAACAACAGCCTACAAAAAGGCAAAAACTTATTAAAAGGCTGCATTAAGAGCCTAAAAAAATTAAACTAAAATAAAACAGAACCGTGATCCTATAGAAAGACATCACAACCCCTTTGGTAAAATAAAAATAAAAAATGATTTACCTACCAAGAGAACTAGAAGTTATATTCACTTAGAAACCTAGTAAACCTGAAAAAAAGATACAGAGGACCTTACAGATCCAGAACGACAAATATAAACTTTATTTGTTAGTTAGATGATCTTGTCCGACACCGAATCAATTGTGACACCCATTCCTACAGTCTTCATGGAATCCATGCCAAGGATGACACCGCCGTCGTCGTAGGTCACACCGACGATCGTAGTTCCCATGGAGTGGGGAGCTTTGAGATCCATGGCTACTTGAGAGGAAACAAGATGATGCGAATAGGTGTGAGCATTCGGTTAATTTTGATAATTCAGTTAATTTAGTATTAATTTTGTATAAATTCTTTTTAGTGTTTTTAAAAAAAATCAGTAAATTCAGTGTTAACCGAAATAATCGATTTTTAATTTGATTTGGTTAATTCGGTTTTAATAAAACTTTGGTTCTATTTGATTAACCAATATTAAATCAGTTTTTGATTAATTCAGTTAATTTATAAACCGACTTAACCAAATACTCACCCCTAATATAAGAATAAGCCTTTAGATTTGTTTGTGACTGCTTTGTTTGCATTGCATTTGTAGAAAGAAGTCAAGCGGACACTACGTAAAATCATGCCTCATGATCATAATAATGTGTCAAAAAAAAATCTTTAATGTGGTGTGCAGATCCTATATATTAACAGTGCACATGTGATCATATACGAGATATGGACAATAAATAAGTTTTATTTTGATTCTCACAATTTGGATTGTTTTACCAACCATCAATTGCTTGAGGCGGCTTCAAATTGTCCCTCCTTGCACAACAACAAATATTTGGCCTCCTTCACACTTATCCCATCCACCAACAATCACACCCATTTGTCCCATTTGTCCCATTTTTATCATGTTCTACAAAAGTTCATGAGTAGAATCGTATAAGAGTGTTATCGTGGATTCTAAAATAACTGAATAAAAAAAATTGTAGCATGTATTTCACTAGGAATCATAATGTTTGTTACTGTATTTTTATAAGAGAATGATCTAACTAAATTAGCTGCCGCCTTGACAGTTGTAGGTTGCTTAAATTGAAATCTATGGTAGAAACAAACAAAAAACATGTTCTATGTTTTTACAAATACGAATTAAACATTATACTTTTAACTCACGTGTGTTATCGTGTTGATCAAGGATGTGTCTAACATAATCTGAGACAACCTTGAAACAACATCATGCAAACATGCCAAAACTTGTTAAAAGGTTGCATTAAAAACCTCAAAAAATTAAATTATATTAAAACAGAACCGTGATCCCATAGAAAGACATCACAACCCCTTGTGGCAAAATAAAAATAAAAAACGATTTGCCTACCAAGAGAACTGGAAGTTATATCTACTTAGAATCCTAGTGAACCTAAAAAAAAAGATACTGAGGCCCTTATGGATCTAGAACGACAAATATTAATTTTATCCGTTAGTTGGGTGATCTTGTCCGACACCGAAACAGTTATGACACCCATTCCTATGGTCTTCCTAGAATCTGCGCCAAAGACAATGTCGCTGTCGTCATAGTTCATGCCGACGATCATAGTTCCCATGGAGTGGGGAGCTTTGAGATCCATGGCTACTTAGAGGAAATGAGAGAATGCAAATAGGTTTTGAGCATTCGGATAATTCAGTTAATTTGATATTAATTTTGTATAAATTCTTTTTATTATTTTAAAAATAAATCAGTTAATTCGGTATTAATTAAAATAATTAATTTTAAATTTGATTCGGTTAATTCAATTTTAATAAAGCTTTGATTCAATTTGATTAAGCAATATTAAATCAGTTTTTGATTAATTCAGTTAATTTATGAACCGAATTAACCAAATGTTCACCTCTAGATGTGAGAATAAGCCTTCAGATTTATTTGTGATTGCTCTATTTGCATTGCATTTGTAGAAAGAAGCCAAGCGGACAGTACGCAGAATCATGCCTCTTGATCCTAACCATGTGTCAAAAAATTCTTTAATGTGGCGTGTGCCAGATTCTATATATTAACAGTACACATGTGATCATATAAGAGATATGGATAAAAAATAAGTTTTATTTTGATTCTCACATTTCAGAGGCAACTTCGAAATTGTCCCTCCGTTCGCAACAACAAATATTTGGCTTCCTTCGTACTTATCCATCCACTAACAATCACACCCATTTGTCCCATTTATATCATTGTCTACAAAAGTTCATGAGTAGAATCGTATAAGAGTGTTATTGTGTATCCTAAAATAAATAAATAAAAAAAAGTGTAGCATGCATTTCACTAGGAATCATAATGTTTTGGTACCGTGTGTTTATAAGAGAATGATCTAACTAAATTAGTCGTCGTCTTGACAGTTGCTGCCCAAATTGAATTCTGTGGCAGAAACAAACAAAAAACATGTTCTATGTTTTTACAAAGACGAAGTAAACATTAAAGTTTAACAAATGTATGTTGATCAAGGATGTGTCTAACATAATCTAAGACAACCTAAGAAGCGGTAGCTTGCAAAAAGGCCAAAACTTGTTAAAAGGCAGTACTAAGTAACTCAAAAAACTAAATTAAATTAAAACAAAACCGTGATCCCATAAAAAGATATCACAATCCCTTGTGGTAAAAAAAATTGATTTGCCTATCAAGAGAACTTGAAGTTATATCCACTTTGAATCCTAGTGAATATAAAAAATAAAAAATAATAATAATAAAAAAAAAGATACAGAGACTCATACCAATCCAGAACGACAAATATAAACTTTGTTCGTTAGCCGGGTGATCTTGTCCAACACCGAATCAATTGTGGCACTCATTCCTATGGTCTTCCTGGAATCCGCACCAAGGACGACGCCACCGCCATCATTGGTCACGCCGATGATCATAGTTCCCATGGAGTAGGGAGCGTTGAAATCTATGGCTACTTGAGAGGAAACGACAGAGCATTCGGATAATTTGGTTACTTTGGCATTAATTTTAAATAAATTTGGTTTATTATTTTTAAAATAAATTTGGTAAATTCAGTGTTAACCGAAATAATCAATTTTTAATTTAATTTAGTTAATTTGATTTTAATAAAAATTTGATTTGATTCAGTTAGCTAATATTAATTCGGTTAATTTATCATCTGAATTAATCGAATGTCCACCCCTAAATGTGAGAATAAGCCTTCAGATTTGTTTGTGATTGCTCTATTTGTATTGCATTTGTAGGAAGAAGCCAAGCAGACACTACGTAGAATCATGCCTCGTGATCCTAACGATGTGTCAGAAAATTCTTTAATGTGGTGTGAGCTAGATCCTATATATTGATAGTACACATGTGATCGTATACTAGATATGGACAAAAGATAAGTTTTATTTTGATTTTCACAATTCGGATTGTTATACCAACCATGAATTGCATAAGGCAGCTTCGAAATTGTTGCTCCTTGCGCAACATCAAATATTTGGCCTCCTTCATACATAACCCATCCACCAACAATCACACCCATTTGTCCCATTTGTATAGTGTTCTACAAAAGTTCATGAGTAGAATCGTATAAGAGTGTTATTGTGCATCCTAAAATAAATAAATAAAAAAACTATAGCATGTATTTCACTAGGAATCATAATGTTTTGGTACTATGTTTTTATAAGAGAATAATTTAACAAAATTAGTCACCGCCTTGACAATTGCAGTGGTAGAAACAAACAAACAAAAATGTTCCATGATTTCACAAATATGAAGTAACATTATAGTTTAACTCATGTGTGTTGATCAAGGATGCATCTAACATAATATGAGACAACCTCGGAAACAGCAGCCTGCAAAAAGGCCAAAACTTGTTAAAAGGCTGCATTAAGAACCTCAAAAACTAAACTAAACTAAAACAGATAACTGCGACCCATAGAAAGACATGACAACTCCATGCGTTAAAATAAAAATAAAAAATGTTTTTCCTACCAAGAGAATGGGAAATTATATCCACTTAGAATCCTAGTGAAACTAAAAAAAAATAGAAACAGAGGCCTTTACTGATCCAAAACATCAAATATAAACTTTTTTAGTTATCTAGGTGATCTTGTCCGACACCGAATCAATTGTGACACTCATCCCTATGGTCTTCCTACACCAAGGACGATGACGTCGCCGTCGTAGGTCACGCCGACGATTGTAGTTCCCATGGAGTAGGGAGCGTTGAGATCTATGGCTACTTGAGAAGAAACAAGAGGATGCAAGTAGGTGTGAGCATTCGGTTAATTTAGTATTAATTTTATATAAATTATTTTTTAAACAAATTTGGTTAATTCGGTGTTAACCAAAATAATCAATTTTTAATTTGATTCTGTTATTTTCATTTTAGTAAAACTTTGATTCTATTCGCTTAGTCAATTTAAATTGGTTTTTAATTAATTCAGTTGATTTATTGACCGAATTAACGAATGCTCATCCTTAGAATTTAGATGTGAGAATAAACCTTCAAATTTATTTGTGTCTGCACTGTTTACATTGCATTTGTAGGAAGAAGTCAAGCGGACATTACATAGAATCATGCCTCGTGATCCTAACAATGTGTCAAAAAATTCTTTAATATGGTGTGAGCCAGATCCTATATATTGACAGTACACATGTGATCATATACGAGATATGGACAAAAAATAAGTTTTATTTTGATTCTCACATTTTGGATTGTTATACCAATCATCAATTGCATAAGAGAGCTTCAAAATTATCTCTCCTTGCGCAACAGCAAATATTTGGTCTCCTTCGTACTTATCCCATCTAACAACAGTCATACCCATTTGTCTCATTTGTATTGTGTTCTAAAAAAATTCATGAGTAGAATCGTATAATAGTGTTATTGTGTATCCTAAAATAAATGAACAAAAAAATTGTAGCATGTATTTCACTAGGACTTGTTATGTTTTGGTACTGTGCTTTTATAAGAGAATGATCTAACTAAATTAGTCGTCGCCTTGATAGTTGCAATGGCAGAAACAAACAAAAAAAATGTTCCATGTTTTCACAAATACGAAGTAACATTATAGTTTAACTCATGTGTTGATCAAGGATGTGTCTAACATAATCTAAGACAACCTCGGAAACAACAGCCTACAAAAAGGCCAAAACTTGTTAAAAGGCTTAATTAAAAACCTCAAAAAACTAAACTAAACTAAAACAGAACCGTGATCCCAGAGAAAGACATCTCAACCCCTTGCGGTAAAATAAAAATAAATAATGATTTGCCTACCAAGAGAACTGGAAGTTATATCCACTTAGAATCTTGGTGAACCTACAAAAAAGATACAGAGGCCCTAACCGATCTAGAAATTCAAATATAAACATTTTCCGTTAGCTAGGTGATCTTGTCTGACACCGAATCAATTGTGACACTCATTCCTACGGTCTTCCTGGAATCCGTGCCAAGGATGATGTCGCTGCAATCATAGGTCACGCCGACGATCATAGTTCCCATGGAGTGGGGAGCATTGAGATCAATGGCTACTTGAGAGGAAACAAGAGGATGCAAGTAGGTGTGAGCATTCAGTTAATTTGGTATTAATTTTATATAAATTATTTTTTAAACAAATTCGGTTAATTCGGTGTTAACCGAAATAACCAATTTGTAATTTGATTCGGTTAATTCAATTTTAGTAAAACTTTGATTCGATTTGGTTAACCAATATTAAACCAGTTTTTTATTAATTCAGTTAATTTATTAACCGAATTAACCGAATGCTCACCCCTAGATGTGAGAATAAGCCTTCAAATTTGTTTGTGATTGCTCTATTTGCATTGCATTTGTAGGAAGAAATCAAGTGGACGGTACGTAGAATCATGCCACGTGATCCTAAGGATGTGTTAAAAAATTCTTTAATGTGGAGTGAGTCAAATCCTATATATTGACAGTACACATGTGATCATATACGAGATCGGGACAAAAAATAAGTTTTATTTTGATTCTCACATTTCGGATTGTTATACCAATCATCAATTGCATAAGACAGTTTCAAAATTATCTCTTCTTGCACAACAGCAAATATTTGGCCTCCTTTGTACTTATCTCATCCACCAACAGTCACACCCATTTGTTTCACTTGTGTCATGTTCTACAAAAGTCAGTTTCAAAATTGTCTCTCCGTGCACAACAGCAAATATTTGGCCTCCTTTGTACTTATCTCATCCACCAACACTCACACCCATTTGTTTCACTTGTGTCATGTTCTACAAAAGTTCATCAGTAGAATCATATAAGAGTGTTAGTGTGTATCCTAAAATAAATGAATAAAAAAATTGTAGCATGTATTTCACTAGGAATCATAATGTTTTGGTACCGTGTTTTTATAAGAGAATAATCTAACTAAATTAGTCGCCGCCTTGACAGCTGCAAGTTGCCCAAATTGAATTCTATGGTAGAAACAAATAAATAACATGTTCCATGTTTTTATAAATACGAAGTAACATTTTTGTTTAACTCACGTGTGTTAATCAAGGATGTGTCTAACTTAATCTGAGACAACCTCGGAAACAACAACCTGTAAAAAGGTAAAAATTTGTTAAAAAGTTGCATTAAGAACCTTAAAAAAACTAAACTAAACTAAACAGAATCACGATCTCATAGAAAGACATCACAACTCTTTGCAATAAAATAAAAATAAAAAACAATTTGCCTACCAACAGAATTGGAAGTTATATCCACTTTAAATCCTAGTGAACCTAAAAATAAGATACATAAACCCTTACCGATTCATAATAACAAATATAAACTGTATCAGTTATCTGGGTGATCCGACACTAAATTAATTGTGACACCCATTCCTACGGTCTTACTGGAATCGGTGCCAAGGACGACGTCGCCGTCATCGTAGGTCACACCGACGATCGTAGTTCCCATAGAGTGGGGAGCGTTGAGATCCATGGCTACTTGAGAGGAAACTAGAGGATGCGAGTAGCTGTGAGCATTCGGTTAATTCGAATAATTCAATTAATTTGTTATTAATTTTGAATAAATTCTTTTTATTATTTTATAAACAAATTTGGTTAATTCGGTGTTAACCTAAATAGTTTATTTTTAATTTGATTCGATTAATTTGGTTTTAGTAAAACTTTGATTTGATTCAGCCAATATTAAATCGGTTTTGGATTAATTTAGTTAATTTATGGAACGAATTAACTGAATGCTCACCCCTAGATATGAGAATAAGCTTTCATATTCGTTTGTTATTACAATGTTTGCATTGCATTTGTAGGAAGAAGCCAAGCGGACAATATGTAGAATCATGCCTCGTAATCCTAACGATGTGTCAAAAAATTCTTTAATGTAGCTTGTGTCAGATCATATATATTGGCAGTACACATGTGATCATATACAAGATATGGACAAAAAATATGTTTTATTTTGATTCTCACAATTCGGATTATTTTACGAACCTTTAATTGCATAATGCATCTTCAAAATTGTCCCTCCTTGCACAACAACAAATATTTGGTCTCCTCCGTACTTATCCCATCCACCAACAATCACACCCATTTGTCCTATTTGTATCGTGTTCTATAAAAGTTCATGAGTATAATCGTATAAGAGTGTTATTGTGTATCCTAAAATAAATAAATAAACTAATAAACTGTAGCATGTATTTCACTAGGAATCATAATGTTTTGGAAGCGTGTTTTTATAATAGAATAATCTAATTAAATTAGCCACCGTCTTAGTTGCAGGTTACCTTAATTGAATTCGGTATGACAGAAACAAACAAAAAACATGTTACATGTTTTTTAAAATTCAAAGTAACATTATAGTTTAACTCACCTATGTTGATTAAGGATGTGTGTAACTTAATCTGAGACAAACCTCAGAAATAGCAGGTAGTAGAAAGGCAAAAACTTGTTAAAAGGCCTCATCAAGAACATCAAAAAACTAAACTAAAATAAAACAGAAACGTAATCCCATAGAAAGACATCACAACCTTTTACGGTAAAACAACTCTTTACGGTAAAACAAAAATAAAAAACTATTTATCTATCAAGAGAACTAAAAGTTATATCCATTGAGAATCCTAGTAAATTTAAAAAAAGATACAGAGGCCCTTACCGATTTAGAACGTCAAATATAAACTTTGTTTGTTAGTTGGGTGATCTTATCCGACACCGAATCAATTGTGACACCCATTCCTACGTTCTTCTTGGAATCTGTGCCAAGGACGATGAAGTCCTTATGGTAGGTCACATCGAAGATCATAGTTCCCATGAAGTGGGTAGTGTTGAGATCCCTGGCTATTTAGAGGAAAATTATAAGAAATTAAATTTAAAACGGATAATATTATACTATTATATTGATATATAAATATCTTTTAGCACAACACTGGTAATATTTTCATCTGTTATATTAAATTGATTAAATACTTTTTCAGCCTGTACATGGCGACATCTTTTTGAATTTACAGTGCGTCCAAAACAATGTAAAATTTTCTCCCACCCCCTCCTAACAGCACCCACCCCTCTCTCCCCTTTTAAATTACCTTTATACCCCCCTCTTCTTTAAAATAATAAGTTATTTTATTTTAACTCCTTTATTTCTACTTTTCCCATTGTCTTTAGTTTTTAGTTTTATTTTTTAATCAGTTTTATTTATTATTTTCATCCATTTTTTATTTTTTATTTTTTTTAATTTTAACATTTATTTATTTATGGTATAAAGTAATAAATACACCACCAAATATATCGGGAGCAGAATTTGATAGTCAATCTATTATTCTCATTGAATCGGTTCAAGCCTGGCACCAGAAATATATTGGATAGACTCTATATCTTTGGGAACTGTCATCGCATCAAGGTACAATCTTGTACTGCATACATTTGTGAGAATGTTGGGAGTTGTTGTACTCATTTGCTATTAAGAATTCCTCCAGTTCCGAACCAAGAGCGTCAAGAAACAGCTATTGCTCATGTTGGCAATCACTTTGTATAAGTTTTCTTACACCTTCATTACCTTGTACCACACATTCCAACGTGATGGTGGCAATATTAATCGTACGAAGCTAAATGATAGGTCACTAGTTATAGGACACATGTTCATTTATGGTATGAAGTAATAGGTATATCATCAAACGCGTCGAGAGCAGAATTTGAAGGCAATATTAATTAAAATTTTTATTTTTATATATTTTTGTATTATTTCATATTATTATATGCACTCTTCATTAAAAAAAAATGTTTATTCGTAAACTATATATATATTTACCCTTTATTAACAGTATTTTTGTTAGTTATATATATATATATTTTTATTTTGATTCATATTTTCATACTTTATAAATTTTGTTCAAATAATAACTCCTAAAATCTACCATAAAAATAAATAAAAATTACAAACATAAAATAAAAAAATATTAAAAAATAAAACTGATTAAAAATTG
>JBBMJZ010413100.1:16351160-16361585 GCA_037833815.1 Zingiber zerumbet
AACAATAAAATAAAATAAGATAAAATTTATTTAAGTAAAGATGATGATATAGTAGGAGATAAAGCTCAATGGCGTAAACAGATCCATATAGCTGACCTCACATAGCGGGATAAGACTTGATTGTTGTTGTTGTTGTTGTATGTTACACATTTGAAAATTGTAGCTGTTTCAGAAATGTACATGCTGTTTATCTTTTTTTTTTCCCTTGTATAAATTGTAGTTTTTTATTGAATTTGTCTTGGCGAACAACTTTATGTTCCTGCAGCAAATTTAAATGCTTTAGAGGTTCTTATGCTTCTCCAGAAGTAATAACTGCAATTCTTCATCCGGAAAATGTTACCAAATTGTTGTTTTGTTGGTAAAGGAAACTGGTTGTCTTTGGTTTAGGAAAATTTTATTATTATTATTATTTTCAGCTTTTGTTCTCAAATTCTAGAAAATAGTTTACAGAAAAATGTGAAAATTTATATCAAATTATCCCTCAACAAAAAAAAATTATCTCTCGAACTTTTTGTGAGAAAAATAAAACTGAAAATTTTCTATGTGCAAGTTGATCAATTTAAAAAAAAATTGCTAATTATTTTCAAGAAACTAAGAACTTTACTGAACCAAACACTTCTAAATCCTGAAAATGACAAGGTTAATGATGCCCTTCTGATGAAGGGATGATCCTGTGCTCATCTCAAATGACCTTCAAGTTCAGAACATCAACCATTTTTCAGAGAACATTTAATTCTCTCAATCAGTTCAAATGAACCAAATATATATATTTTCCTTCCAATTGCATGTGCAGTTGCTACGCAGTCTTGGTGGACACTTCTAAAACCTTTGTTGTTAGCATCTGAAATGCCTTCATTTTGTCTTTAAAATAGAGAGAAGGTTTCATTCAAGTTGGCCAGCAACATGGCCATCATATTCACAGAACTAAGAGTAGTCATGATAAAAGATTGAGAATGCACTATCTTGTTGATGCTTATATCTTTCATGCCCTCTTTAACATTATTGACTAGTACCTTCATGCTTAGATTTTTCTTCAAGGGACTTATACAAATCTCAGTTACAAATTGTCATTTGTGACAATTGGCCTAGATGGAATAGCACAACAACCATTTTAAATGATGAAATTTAAGAATTATTTGAGTGGCAATGAATTTCATTTAATCTTGTTTTTAATCATGGTTATATTTGCTTGTTAGAATTATGTTTTCTGTTAGGACTTAGGAGATGGACGTCCAACTTCTATGGTAGTAGATAATGTTTGAATATGGTTGTTGGTTAATTGATATATTTTGGTTCAGACTTGTTCAACTATCTATTATAATGCTTAGGTGATTCCAACAACTGCAATGGATAGCTACAACTTGGTGGCAACTTTGGAGTCTCGTATCCTGACATATTCAGTTATTCAATATTCAATTATCCCCATCTTTTTTCTGTTGTGTAATATTCCCTTGGTGACTGTTTAATTAATAAAGTGCATGAACCAAGATATCTCTAACATCAATGAGGATCAACTTGTGCTTTATGCACAGATGGCGAACCTCATCAAGTTGGTACTTCCTTCCCTGGATGTTGATTTAAAGGAGATTACACATAATTTTTCTAAGGTAAACACAATTTATTGTTGCCATCAATCATAATGCTGTCATCGAATATGATCAACTAAATTTACTACTAAGGTCGTCTACCTCTATGATTAGTCGGGTGAAGTCCAAACACCTCGATACCAAAAAATTTAAAAAAAAAATTCATAACTTGTATTTGTCCTCTTTTCAATAATCTTGGATCTCTGATTTTGTTTTTTCGTCAGCTTTATCTTTTGAGTGTTTATCTTTACAAACGTAAGATTAGTGTGTTAATGATCTGATTTACATGATGCAGCTTTCATGCAATGCTCATACAATCTGTGACGATGAACTCAGGCCCTTGGGAACTGGTTTGTATCCTGTAATTTCAATGATTAACCACAGGTTGTCCTACCTAGTTATGTTTTTCTACACATCTGCTTGGTGATATACTTTTTTGTATTTAGTGAACTAACCTTCTGCCATATCATTATCTTTTCAGTTGTGTTCCTAATTCTGTTTTGATGTTTGAAAATCGGGTGGGTTTTGTACGTGCTACAGGGCCTATAACTAAAGGTTCTGAGGTAATATATATCCACCTAGACTTTAGCAAACTTTTTCATTCTATTATCCATCAATGTTGCCAGCAGTGAGACATGGCATTAATATGTGAAATTTCTTCTATTGTGTTTTTGTTTAACAGATCTTGATTAGTTACATAGAAACTGCAGCAACTACCGCTACCAGGAAGAAAGATCTGAAGCAATATTTTTTTACTTGCACATGTGCTCGTTGTACCAAGGTATTTTCTTTCTAGCAATTATACGTTCCATAGTTACTTTCCTTCTGTTTTGAATTATGAATAAGTAGTCACTTTCTGTGAAGCAATGTAGTTTTGTATTTTCATATCTGGCATGGTTAATTTTATTGACTACACCTGATCTTATAACTATTTTATCAAGAACTTACATGAGGAGCTTGAGGAAACTGCCATTCTCGAAGGTTTCAGGTGTAGGGACAAGCAGTGTAATGGTTTCCTCATTCTTGCTACAGGTATGCCAGACTCTGCTAACTCTATATCTGTTGATCATAAGTCTCCGTTTTATCCACATTCACTAGTTTGGATTACTACATCATTCACTTTGGCATTCCATACAGATAACCAGTCTTTCACGTGCCAGAAGTGTGGTATCTTCAGGGATATGCAAGATATAGAAAAAATTGCTAGTGAAATTTCACTTCTCGAAGGGAAAACATCATCTTTGATGTCCTCTGGTTGTATCCTGTTTTTGGTTGCTTGCTTGCAATGCGTGATCCGTCTTTAATCCAGAGTCAGTTGCTTGGCATTGTTAAATATCATATTATAATTGCTAGCACTTTGCCATAATTCTTCATTATGATAAATATAAAAAATCTTAACAAAATTAGATATTTCTGAAGCAAAAAATGTCTACAAGATTGTTGAGCAGTTGCAACTTAAACTCTGCCATCCCTATTCTCTCAATTTGCTGCGAACCCGTGAAAATCTTCTGAAGGTCTGAGTACTATTGTAGCAATGTATCATAGAATGCATTTTTTTAATCTGCCTTTCATGCCCACTGCCTCCACATTTATATCAAGCGAAGCTTGCCTATTTGAATGAACATTCATAATCCATATCTGTTTCATTTACAGGTTTTGATGGAATTAAAAGATTGGAAAGATGCCCTAGCATATTGCTGTATGACAATTCCAATTTATGAAAGTACAAAGTTTTATCTTTTTTCAAAAATTGCCTATAAAATAGCAACATTTTTTTTTCACTTGTCTTGTTGATGATATTTATGTCGTAACTTCCCTCATGGCCTTGCTTCGATATACTTGCAATGGTACTAATAATTATGCATGCTTGAGACATGATAAATATAAATTACTCTTAAAGAAAGTTGGTTTTGGCCAAGACCACAAACTTAGAACTAGAAAGAAAAATTCCTTCTAATTTTAGTTCTTGTGGTCCAATTAAAAACCCTCTTCTCCACTAAAATCTAGTATAGTATACACCTAATTGATATAATGCATATATATAAACATTGGTGGATTGTTTTGAATGACATTATATTAAATTGTGTCCTGCAGGAATCTATCCAGCTATTCATCCCATGATTGGCCTAGAATTTTATATTCGTGGGAAGCTTGAGTGGTAAAAGGCTATATTTCTTTTTTCGTCTTCTCCATGAAATGCTCTGAATGACATCATTATTGCAATGAAATATAAGATGGTTGAGACATCCTTGAGGTCGAATCTGTAGGAATTCTTTTGTGCACTAAATATGCCAAGTTTTATTCTTGTACTTGAGTTTATTGTTTATCTGACAAGGTTCTTTTCAGGCTGCTAGAACTCACAGAAGATTCTATTAAATCATTCATCAAAGCAATAGAGATACTAAGAATTACTCATGGGACTAGAACACCTTTCATGAAAGAGCTACTAAACAAGCTAGAGGAAGCCCGTGCTGAAGCTTCACACAAACATTCTATCAGTGATTGAGGCAACAAACTCCTGGAGTGAGATCCACTACTATGTCTGGACCAGGAAGATGCCGACTAAGGCAAGGACTTGTTTGAAACCCTGCCTGGCAGTTTTGCTTTTGTTGGGTTTAGCAAATGCAAATTTGATATAGAGGGTTTGGTGCATTTCAAAATGTATTGCCAAATTACAGTCACAAACTTTATTCTGTCAATATTGTCTGATTGTTGCCTTATTACAACTAACAACAGAGTGAGACTTTTGGTATGTTTTGAAATGGGGTGCAGATCAATGATAATGCAATCTTATGGTATGTTTTTGACAGAATCTCCCCTTGGTTCTTGTAAAGTTTGCTATGTTGAAGATTTGGGGTATTAGATATGAGTTTAGAGTTGTTGATTCAGCTGACGGATACTTTGCTTTTCTCATGATTCTATTAAATGTCCATATTTATACTTTCACTCCCATGTCCATCTCACGTGTTGTCATATGGTCAATACCATTTGTCTTAGACATCTCAAATGTTTTAGTTTGGCCTAGCAGGCTTTCGCAATGCTGAGTATTAATAGGCTACCCCTAGATTGGTCCCAATAGGTTCGTATCGTTTCGCACAGAGGTCTAATGCTCCCTCCCTTCCCCCACACACTACCTGACCTTGGGCTAGGCCTGAGTTCCAAGCTAATTGGGCATACACGAGTATAACTCAGATCGAAACTAGGTGGAACAGGCTCAAACTATGCTAGCCAAGCCACGACTCATTGACACCTCTATTTACAAAGCAATAGCTAACCTATCTGGAAGATGATGTGCTACCATCACAGGAAATTATATATTAACTTGTTCAGCTTCTCTTGTTGACTTAGTCCATCAATCTTAGCAATTCTCGTTTGAACTTTTTGGATTAAGTTTTGAATAAAATCAAGATAAGAGGGCCTCAATAGCAGGGAGATGGTCCATGTGGCAAAATTTTATCCTTGAGGTGGTACATAATTTGGTGTCAATGAATGATCTAAATTAATGATGGAAGCCTACAAAATACACACGCAGTAGAAGGGGTGAACGCAAAAAATCCATTCTGACACAGGAAGATCGATTTCGACAATAAAATCAGATTTCTCAACCATGGAGGAATCAAGCAATGCTTCTTCCTCCATGTTACATTTCTCGTGGAAAAACTCTGTCAAAGAAGCTGCTAAAACGGTGGTAAATAATGTTCACAGTTATGTAAATGTAAGCCACTGATGTCTCTATTTTCATTAGCATTCCTCACACTTACTGGTAAATTTTTATCTCTTTTTATTTTCCAAAAGTTGTGCATTCTTTGCAAAAATTTTCGAAAGTTCGGTTAGGGGTCCACTCAATTTTTAGGGAGGAAAACCTCCCAAGTGTGCGTCTCTTTCTTCCTTTATCTATTCCGGTCTATCCTTAACTCCTTCATCCTCCTCCTCACTCCACAATTTCCATTCCTCCTTTTCTTCTTTTGTTCTCACAACCGCTGTCTAGACATTCTATCTTGTTCTTCTTCTTAAGCTTGACTTTGCCAATTCCAGGGCAAGATAATGGCAGAAGTTCAGTTGGGATCTCACACCGTACAATCTCATGGAATGAAGGTGGCAACGTTCCATATCCATGACTGGATAATATTACTGCTGCTTATTGTGATAGAGGTCGTCTTGAATGTCATAGAGCCATTCCATCGCTTTGTGGGGAGGGACATGATGACTGATCTGAGATACCCAGTGAAGAGTAACACAGTTCCAGTTTGGGCAGTTCCAGTAAGTTAATGTAATCTCATTCCCTCAATGTGGTCAACTTTCACATTTTAGCATAACATATATATATATATCTTCATGAATATGAATATGTAAATTAAGTTTATCATATTATATTCTTTAATGTCTAATATTTTGAACTAAATGATTTATTCAATACGATATTAAAATATACCTCGGCTTATGATGACCTTAAAATAGGAAGAAATTAGAGTACCCTTAAGATAATTGTATTTTCCCCTTTTGTTCTCTCTTCTTACTTAGTCTCTTTGATGGAGCCAAAACCTATATATTAGGTAGAGGGAAGACCCTTTTGTAATTAACTTTTCATTTACAATTCTATCAATGTACATTCAATTATCTCTTAATATAATACATTAATTCTCATATTAGATGATATGAGAGTGATTTTTCATCTTCCTTTAAATTCATTTGTATGAATATGAAAAGAATTATCTTTTCATTGGCCAGTATGAATGTAGCCATACTATTTAATCAAAATAAAATCAAATAATATGAACTATCATACATGTGAGCCATTAATAAGAAATAAAATATTATTTCTAACATGAAATAATTATGGTCACATATGACTTTATACACTTCAATCCACACAACATAAATTATTATTATTATTTTAAATTGGTCAATCATAAATCATCATTAAGCAAAAAACTAATAAAGATCATGATAATTGTACATCATTAGTTCAACATACTTCCTTTCATGTATCTCAATATTAGTTATATACTTAACATGAATATAATAAGATATAACTTAATGGTTCATCCATAATATTTTTATTAGAGACAAATCTAGTTAAGAACTGCATAATCCATTCATGTATATATACTTACCTAGAAAAATAGGATGCATAAATATATTAGAAACAACATTCAAAGAGTTCTGAGAGTCATATAAAAATGAGCATAAACTTAATTATGGAGTCATTAACAATTTTCCATAATGTCCATCCTTATGATATGTTCATTAAATGTCTTGGGTGACAATTCTTTAGTTAATGGATCTTCAATCATAAGGTGGGTGCTATTGTGCTCAATTGACATTCTTTATTTCTTAGCTTCTTCTTTAATGACAAAGTATTTTATTTCCATATGTTTAACACCTTTTGAATACTTGTCATTCTTAGAAAAGAAGACTGTTGTGACATTATCATAAAATTTTTTTTAGCAGCTTAGCAATATTGTCGACTATTCCAAGTCTTGAAATGAAGTTCCACATCCATAATTCATAAATGCTGCCCTGAAAGCATGTCACAAACTCAGCTTCCATAGTTGAAGCAGTAATGTTTGACTGCTTCACACATTTCTATGAAATTGCTCCTCCGACTAAGAGGAACAAATAGCCAAATGTAGATTTTCTAGAATCTAAGCATCCAACAAAATCTGAATCTGAGTATCTTATCACCTCAAGATGATCGGATCTCTTATAAGTGAGCATGTATTCTTTCATCCTTTGTAAATATCATAAAACTTTCTTTATAGCTCTCCAATGATACAATCCTAGATACTTTGATACCTGCCCAACATTCCAACAACAAAACTAATGTTTGTTCTAGTACAAGTTTGGACATACATTAAGCTTCCAACGATGGATGCATAAGGAATTTGTTTCATTTGTTTGCGTTCCAATTCATTCTTTGGGCATTGCATAAGGACCTTTCTGAATTGATACAATACTTGCAAAATATTTTTCCATTCCAAATCTCTCTAGAACTTTAATAATATGTGATTTTTGAGACAATCTTAACATTCCTTGTGATCTATTATGGAATATTGTAATTCCTATCACATACGATGCCTCACCCATATCTTTCATTTCAAAGTTCTCCAAGAGAAATTTCTTGGTCTCATGTAATAAACCAAGATCATTAGTAGCAAGTAATATATCATCCACATATAGAATTAGAAAAATGAACTTACTCCCATTGACCTTTAGATATATACACTGATCTACGATGTTTTCCTTAAATCCAAAGGAAACTTTAGTATCATTGAACTTAAGATATCATTGACGAGAAGCTTGCTTAAGTTTGTATATTGACTTCTTAAGCTTACACACCATGTGCCATTTTTCTTTAATTGAAAAAGCCTTAGGTTGGTCCATATAGACCACTTCATCTAAATCTCCATTCAAAAAGATAGTTTTTATATCCATTTGATGTTGTTCTAAATCATAATGAGCTACCGTTGTCATAATAATTCTGAATGAGTCCTTTTTTGAGACAGGAAAAAAGGTCTCTTCGTAGTCAACACCATATTTCTGAATAAAACCTTTGACAACAAGTCTAGTCTTGTATCGTTCGATATTGTCATTAGAGTCACATTTGGTCTTAAAGACCCATTTACATCCAACTGCCTATGACCCTTCAGATAATTCAACAAGGTCCCAAACTTTATTGTGATCAATTGATTTCAACTCTTCAATCATAACGTCAAACCACTTAAAAGAATTAACACTTTCCATGGCTTGTGAAAATGAAATTGGATCTTCATCAATACCTAAGTCAAATTTTGACTCTTGTAGATAAACTACATAATCATTCGGAATAGCTGATCTTCTTTTCCTTTCAAACATTCTTAATGCTACTGCTTGTGGTCCATCAACATTAGGTTCATTGTGAACAACATCATGGAGTGTTTGGTCATTCATTTGTTGTTCTTGTAGGTTGTCAAAATGTCCAACAACCATAGGAACAACAACTTGAGAAGAAATAATGGGCAAAGGTATTTGCACCCAAACTTTTTGAATTTTCACATCATGTGATTTAACACTCCCACTAGTTTCACCATTCTCAATGAATCTAGTATTCCCAGTTTTAATAATTTTCATAGAATGATTAGGACAATAAAATCTATACCCTTTAAACTTTTTTGGATAACTAATAAAAAATCCACGGGTTGTTCTTAAATCCAATTTCTTTTTATATACATTAAAAATTCTTACTTCTGTCGGGCAACCCCAAATATATAGGTGCCTTGAATTAAGTTTTCTTCTAGTCCACAGTTCAAACGGAGTTTTTGGAACTGTCTTACTAGGAACCATGTTTAACAAGTACATAGTAGTTTTCAAAGCATATATCCATAATGATAAGGGTAAAGGAGAATAACTTATCAAACTCTTAAGCATATCCATTAGAGTATGGTTACGTCTTTCTGCAATATCATTTTGTTGTGGTGTCCCAAGCATTGTGTATTGAGCACAAATGTCATGTTATTCTAAATATTTAGAAAATAGACCAGGGCATTGCCTGGAGTTATCATACTTACCATAATATTCACCACCTCTATCAGATCTAATAATCTTCACCTTTCTGTCTAATTGTCTCTCAATTTTATTAATAAATACCTTTAAAATATTTATTGATTGAGATTTTTTATTCAATAAATAGACGTAGTCATAACGTGAATAATCATTGATAAATGTCATTAAATATTTGTCTCTGCCAAGAGATGAAATATCAAAAGGTCCACATATATTGGTGTGTATAATTTCTAAAAGTTGTGTGCTTCTTGTAGCTGTTTTCTTAATTGTCATTTTATATGTTTCCCCTTAATACTGTAAGTATCACGTGGTAGTTTTGATGTGTAACTAAGTTAGATCCTATGTGTGTTTGATCCTTGTGTCTAAGTGTGCAGGAGCTTAAAAACACAAGAAGTAAAGCAGAAAACGCAGCTAGAGAGAATGATAGCACGGGAAGGGAGTTGACGGGCTAGGTGCATCCGAAGGATGAGATGTTGTGGAAGAGTACACCGGTGGACGAGAAGTACGTGTACGACTATCCGAGGGATGAGAAGCTAGGGAAGAAGGTTGCTCGAGGAGAAGGCCGGAGTTGGGTTTAGGTGAGCCCAATTCTAGATGGATAAATCACCCAGGTGAACGGAGCAGCAAAAGAGTAAACAGAGAGCTATGAAGCTGCTGGAGGTGCCTCCAATGATGCTAGAGGTGCCCTCGTGCCTTTCTGGTGGAAGACGCCTTTAACCCGTTGAAAGCTCCCTCATGCCGTTTTGGAAGGCGCCTTCAACCCCTTGAAGATGCCTTAAACTAAGCAAATAGTAACCGTTAGCGAAGATAGAGTTTTATCTTTGCACGGATAACGCTTGTGAAGCTGGAGGCACCTTCCAGCCTATTGAAGGCGCTTTCAACACTCGGATAAGATTTTCCAAGAGTTATAAAATAACTCCTGGACCTAGGAAATTAACAACAACTTTTGTATTAACTTTCCTAGTCATTCTTGAGCTATCAACGTGTGTAAATGGCTTCTTCGCCTTCAATGAAGGAGATCTTCTAGTACTTTTCAACGTCTTAGATTAACAACTACTTAGGTTGTAACCAAGTAAAATTCCATCCTTTTACCTACTCTTTTTAAGTTGTTATTTTTTATTATTGTTAGTTTTATTGTGCTACTAATCAAATCAAAAGAATGAGAATTCCACTGCACCAACCAATACAGCTACATAAATATCAAGATCAGTAAAATCCAAATCATGAAGGATTTTATTCTTTAGTAATCTTGGTAATAGTGCCTTGGATATATGACCCAAATGTTTATGTCACAACA
>JBBMJZ010413100.1:16384556-16409750 GCA_037833815.1 Zingiber zerumbet
CCACACTGGTCGAGTGAACAGAAGCATTCTATTCGCTACCAGTCAACTGCCCAATCGATTGTACCAATCGACTGATGGAACCACTAGTCGACTGGTACCCGAGTACAATCCTTCAGTACTCGGACCCTCACCCTTATGACTCATTTGACACTTCTTTGCAGCATGAACTTCTTGCCTTCAAGCCTACCTCCTTTTGCTCTCGTCCCTCAGATGCATTCAAGCCTGCAGCTCGTCCCCAATGTCATCCTTCGTGTATGCCTCGAAGTCGTTTCTATCGGTCCTTGTCCGCGCTACCTTGTCCATAGTCCCTCGGATACTCCATCATTCACCGGACCCGAAGCCATAAACCTGAGTTACATGTGTATCCTGCAGACCTGTACAACTCAAATACACATATCAAATACGAGGGTGAACTTAACTTAAACCCTTTGCCCAAACACCAAAATACATAGTCGCACAGACCATTTGGATTGCTCCAACAATCTCTCCCTTTTTGATGTTTAGCAATACGTTTAAGTTAGGGAAAACAAATAGCAAATAAACATGCTAAAATGAATGGACTTACGTTGCCAAGGCTACACACTTGGACTTATACCGCCGAAACAAAAATGAAAACATGCATTGGAACTTATCCTAAGGCTCCCCCTACACCTAAGCTCCCCATTGAACTAAGATTTTTACCACAGGGTTATTTAAGAGGCTATCACAAGGCTCCCCCTACGCAAAGGCACTAAGGTTTTTCTAACTAAACCTTACTTCTCCCCTTTTACCTAACATCCAAAAAGTTCTCCAATCATATCCCAATTATAAAAAACTTGATCACCAAATTGACCCTAAACTCATGTATTTATACCTCATGGATCTCATACACCTATACGTGCTAACCCGGTTAGAATCAGTACAAAAAAATAGTTTCAGACTGGTATCAGTCGACTGCACCAGTCGACTGCCCTTATCGAAATAACACACAGAATCATTCTGTGTTCGATATTCATTGTTACCAGTCGACTAGCACCCTTTTCCAACCCTTTTCAACATTTCTGACCTAATTTCAGAAATACGCCAATAATTCTATAGACATCTAAAATTTCCCAAATTTTATGGAGAGGTATGTTTTACCTATGTCTACTTGGAAAAAATATATTTAAAAATGTATCTATCACCAAACCCAAGATTGACACAAAATCTAAAACTAGCTAAATGATTCAATTGAACCTTGACCTAAAGTCCTAGTTTTGGCTTCCTCTTGATGTATTAGCTAAATGATTCAATTAAACCCTAGTCTATATCAGCGGTCGAGTGGCAACCTTAAACCCTAGTCATCATCAACGGTCGAGTGATGACCTTAAACCCTAGTCTACGCCAACCATCGAGCGGCGACGTTAAACCCTCGTCTTCATCAACAGTCGAGCGGCGACCTTAAACCGTAGTCTGCACCAACCGTCAAGTGGCGACGTTAAACCCCCGTCTACGTCAATGATCGAGCAGCGACCTTAAAACCTTGGCTTGGTAAGCGGGCAAGCGTTGGTCTTAACTCAAGAATGATGAACGGTCGACCATACATATACGCTGCCCAAAAGCTTTAGTTCTTCAAAACACGGTGACCAATCGAGGTTATACTACTATGACTTTTCGTCACTGGTTGGAAGAATACCACTCAGGGTTTAGTGTGGAAGCATGAACTAAAATGTGAATTAAAGTGAAAGTGGCCGAGTGGTGACAAGAGGACGAATATGAGAATATCACCAAATGAGCGATAATACATTGATACTTGGGAGGATTACAAAAAAGGTGAGTACATGATCACTCGAGCTGAGGTCACTCCATATAATCTAAGGCATCATCGGACAATGACTCGGTCAACTTATCCTGACTGATGACCTTACTCGACAAAGAAGCAGAGACGTAGTCACCTGCCTGGAGTTGGCCGAACGTCCCTTCAATGGCCAGGTCGAAGAGGCAAAGTGCTTGGTCGACGACCTTGTCGTTGAAATCATCCAAGTGAATATAGTTTTTCTTCATAGCCTCAAATTAGCTAGGCTCTTTATAGGTCTTCAGAGCCGCTCGGGAGGCCACCAACTCATCCTTCATAATGGCTAGCTCATTATTTTTAGCGGAGAGTTGGCCTCGGAGGGCAGTTTCTTCGGCCAACCGGCTTTTCCATTCAGCAACCAAAAAATCTTCGGCTTCCTTGAGTTTCTTGGCGAGGGCCCGGGCCTCTTTATTCTTCAAGTCCAGGTCTTTGATGGTCTGGAGCTTCCTCGCATTAGCTGATTCGATCTTTGAGTCAAAGGTGCTGACTTGCTTGTTAAGCCAAGCCAGCAGACTTGCCTGCTTTATGCTCTTTCCCCACTCGGCCTCGAGCAACTCGTTGCTCTTCGTCAGGTCGACCCTCAGTTTGACCACCTCAGCATTCGTCAGCTCCTGAGAGGCGGAGGATTGGTCGCTCGAAGCCTTCAGTTTCTTGACTTCCTCCTCCAGAAATGCGAGCCTCTAGCACATGGCCAGGCTCTCTACCCAATACTGCGAAAAGCCGGGAATGTATATGAGTCAATCAGGAACAAATTGAGAAAACATAATAAAGCACAATACTTACCCCAATGGACATTTGGTGTGGTTGTCTACAAGCACCCCTGGAGGCATCGTCGTCGCGCGGGCTCGAGCATCAACCCATATCTGCGCGAATGACCCCTGGATGATTATTTGGTGCTCTGGGGCTCGGGACTCAGCACTAGCTGACTCACACCACTCCTCAGTCGACAGATGAAGAATCGTCGTTATATGGCACTGGCCGCTAGGGTTGACTAGGCTGAGGTCGCACGTCCGGACGACCGAGACGAAGACGTCGGACGGATGCCAGATTTTTTTACCTTCGATAGTGGTGACATGAAGGCCATTGATGGCGCGACAAGAGTTCCCTGCAGTAGACCGGATAATGATGACGTCCGATAAGAGGATGTAGAGGCCACAGTTTCTGGAATGGAAGTGGGGGTCGAGGTTTCAACCCGCTCGGTGGTCCGCACCACCGAGGAAGCGGAGCGTGATGAAGTCTCCGTCCGGTGCCTCTTGCGCCTAATCAGTGGCTCTCCTGAGGAGGCCGAGCCGGACGCCCCCTCAACCTGGACTACCTTCAGCTATTCGGGGGGCTATTGTGATACTCCAGCCACTCCACCGCTAGGCGTCCAACTGGTCGCCCTTCACCCACCAATGCATGCTTTTCCTCGCTCTCTCTAAGTGGATCTTCTTGAGAGCCAATCAGCTGCAAGCTGCGGCTTTCCAATTCCTCAACAACCGCCGCATTGATCACAGCGTCCGCAAGATTAGCCTTGCCGGACAAACATACACGTAGCATGACTTCAGCTGCAAAAGAGGAAGAGAAATTAGTTAGAATCAAAGAAAGGATTGAAGAAGCTGCATACCTAAGCTGGACGGAAGCCGGGTGCGGATCTGACTCAAGCCAAAGACGTAGAGGACACCTTTCAGCAACAACTTGTGGATGTCATATTTCTGACCGCCAAACATTGAAGCTACATTGAGGTAGCCCGATCAGCTTTTGTACCATTTTAGAGGAGGCTGAGTCGCCACTTCAAGCTGCTAGTTGGTCGGGAAGTCTGGCCGTTCGGGAAGGCGCATGAAAAAGAAGTATTCCCTCTAGTGCTTGTTGGAGGTTGGCATTTTATCAAAGAAAACTAAACCCACTCGGGATTGGAAAAGGAAAATCTCCAGCTCAGACAATTTAGGATAATAAAAATAATGAAAAACCCTGGGAGTGAGAGGAATACTGTGCAGGCCGAACAAAACCACTATCTCGCACAGCAACCAAAAGGAGTTCGACACTAATTGATGAAGGGAGATGCGAAAGTATTTACAAACAGTGGAAAAGAAGGGGTGCATGGGAAACCACAGACCGGCAGTAAACTGATCCCTAAAGAAATAATAACAGTCGGAAGACGGAGAATTTGGCCGATTAGAAGGAGAAGGAAAAACAACTTCATAACCGGGAGGGAATTCATAGGCGACCTTCAGTCTCTCAGCGTTGTCGGCGTTAAACCTGGACTCAGTAAAGGTGTACTGAAGCCCAGGGACGCCGACGGGTGGTTGTGAAGAACTTGCCTTCGCAACAAACAAAGAAAACGATTAAAAGATGTGATCGATGGGAAGAAATGCGATCGAAGAGGAAAAGGGCTTACTGGGGATGTCGCTGGGAAGCAACGGAGGAAGAAGAATCGCGGAGGAATAAGGACGGAACGTCGCCGAAGAATGAAGGTCGCACAGGAGCAAAGAAGGATTATCATCGGAAGCATGCGAAGATGACAAAGCGTAGAGGATGAAGGTGACATGACGGGCTTATAAGCCTCGGGGTCGGCCGACCGGAGCATCCTATCTAGGTCGTGGAAACCCAGGCAGAGATCTGGCCGTTGAATTTGAGTCGCCAAACATCATATCATTAGCGGATATCTGCCTGTCACGTCAATCGTGTGATGGCAGTGGGCAGGCCACGTGGCGCTTCGCCACGGCCCGACATTTAATGGAGGTAATTAAAGTGGTATTGGGGTGCTCTCAACCATCATTAGCAGGGATTTGCACGGTCTCCCAGAAATATAGCCGACATCAGCTCGGATCACGCTCACCCAAGGCACAAGAAAAGGTGTTTCCAAGTGTGAACGCTCGTTGTGCGGATCGACGTAAGGGAGCAGACTTGTGGCCGAACGACACTCTCCAATATGTCGATCGGCAGTAAAAGCTGTTAACAGTCGCTCGGTTATAGAAGACGAGTCCCGGGGCTGACCGACTGATTGTGTCGGGTCGATCAGAAGCTAAGGGGTGTCACCAGCTGATCGGAAGAAAAGCTTCTCAGACAATTTTGTCCAGTCAGCCGGACTTGTAGCCTCCTTCGACTAGACTTGAGGGAGAAACATGTGATACGATGATAAGGAGGGCCCACCTTGCGGAGGATAGTTGCCACGATGGAGGTCAAAGTCAAAGCGGTCAACGCTCAAATATCATCGGTCGGTCGGGCGAGCGGGTCGCCCGACCAGGAGAAAGGGTGCCCGATCCGACAACACCTCTGGCTCGGCAACGCGCTAAATAGCCGACACTCAATAAAGGAGTAGATGCTAGACATGCGAAAGGCGTGTTGAGAGACAGGATTTGGGACAGATGCAGCGGAGTCTCGACCGATCAGATAAGACACAAGTGCGGTGGAGTGCCAACCGAGCGGACAGGTATACTAGGTCCACTAAGTGTTGATTGAGCGGCACGCGCCACTAAGCCTAACGACGGATCGACAGTCATCCCTCGACATCCATTTGGGAGTTAGTACCACTGACATGCGGTATGGCTAGATAGAAGATCGTACGACGGAAGCTTCCACTATCACTTCAGAGATATGCTCAGCTTGTTAAGGTATCATGTCAGAGACACTTTACTAACAAGTCTTTTCAGGGAAAACTTTGGGAGGTGTGCTTGCCTTGAGAAGGGGCACACGCGCTACAGGAGCTCTATATAAAGGGGTGTTCAAGCATCGACGGAGGTATGCAATGCAAAACACTATTTGCTCTACAATGCTTATTCTTGTTGTTCTGCTTTCTACATCGTCAGTGACTTATTTGAGCGTCAGAGGGTCAATGCTGGAGACCCCTTCCCTGGCTCGGCACTAACGTAATCTGTGTTGTAGGTCGAAACAGAGTCTACAGGCAGTCAGTAGGAGCGCCACATCCCCAGTATTCCATCTCATCTACTTTCGGACATGATCACTTGTGTTTGACATCTAAAATTTAAAGTAAAGTTTTAGTATTTTTGGAATATATTTAATAAAGGTCTTTTATAACTCCTATTATTTTATTCAAGTTCACACAAAACCCACTATTAGAATCAAGAATTGGTCAGTAACAATTCCTAATAGCACCGAAACCCTGAATCATATAGAATGCACACAACTGAGCTCTACCTACATGCTACATTCATCAAGTAGGCCTTAATTTGCCAATCATAAATCTATGTGATTTTCGGTATATTCTTATTGAGCCTTATATTCTCAACATCTGCCCCACAAATTAATTAACCTTAGCTGAGCTAAACAAGTTAACAAATTTGAATTAAGTTGACCCACTAATAATTATGATAAATTAAAGATGTTTTGACACAAACCCACGGCTGAGTTGTACTGGCTTATGTAAAATCTCTAACTATCATCATAGTTATTAGTGGAGGGCTTTTAACAAATCTTGACTTGAATATATTTAAGAGATTTTGTAATTATTAAAATGTCTCATCATTAATTAACTTCTTGTGCATTCGCATAATCTCATTACGAAATTTATCTCCATTATATCCTTATAGTCTTTTAAGACAAATAGACCTCAGAGATTTTAACATGTTAATCTACTTAATTATAGCATAAGAAATTTATATCTAAATTACAACATGTATTACTTTACAGGTTTTTAGACAAAATTCATTTCTATCATGAAATATTAAGGCATATAACTTGAAATAAAGAAATTAAGATTTCTTTGAAATATCTCGAAATACTGATTCCTCAAATAAATTTTGAAGAACTGACTTCGTAATATATGATTCAACCATGAATTGGTTCTGATACCACTATTGGGTTCGGAGCGCAGCGGAAGATATATACTAAAGCATGGATCTCTTCGTGGTACATATAGTTTTATACAAAAAATAACATAAAACATACCTCGAGTTCTCGATTGAATGATATCACAGACAGATAAGATCTCACGTATGACTCCTCTAGCGGTATCCACGCACACTAGATCAAGAACTTAATACGATATGTTAAGTGCTAGCCTCTTGGATCGACAATACTTTGGAAGCACTACTGATCTCTTCCGATGGAAGAAAGTAAAGAAGAAGTTAACGAGAGAGAAATGGAGAGAAGGAATTCATCTTGAATCTTCCAAAGGATGACTACTTATAGACTCTAAGGAATATAAAGAGTTAAAGTCTCAATTAATTCATTATTTATGATTTTCATTAATTAGCAAGATGAAGAGTTATAACTTCCATAAATTCTTTATTTATGACCTTCATTATGACGACTCTTCAAATTCTCTATTAATCATCATTATGATGACTCTTCGAATTCTCTATTAATCATTATGATTATGGCTATTTGAATTCTCTCTTCTTTATATCAAATAAATCTATATTTGATCTTGATCTCGATTAGCTTATGATATTTTCAGAATTAATTAATAATCCAATTAATACTTATTTTGAAATAATCAAATGATTAATTTTACTATTCACTAAAATAATCAATTATAAATAATATTCATGTCTACATGCTATGCATGCGACCTTCTAGGTTTTATACACGAATACAGTGTAAATCCATACATAGACTAAGGTAACTATATAGTAACCGTTTTTAATCACCCAACATGATAAAATTAATATCAGTCATAAACTATAAACCACCATGAACCGATTACTGTGCAATTCAATCTCTTCATCTAAGGCTACATCTCAATTAATTTGATACATTATGCATCATTATTAAATTCATTATTTTAGTTGATTTCCAATATATAATAGACTCCTCTTGAATGATAAATCATTCCTCCCATGACCATGAATTTAGAGTCACTAATATCTCTATATATCAAGCGGCCAGGATGTCAACTCATAATCCAATAGAGCGATGAATCCTCTATTGACTCAACACTATTCTCTCTATATTTTACTATACACCCAATTACCGTATTAATCACAATCCGATTAAAGACTACTTTTAACGGCGCTAAAATGCATAACTCCACGCATAGAATAAATGAAAGTTTCAAGTTAAAAGATCAATTACACTCATTCATAAGAGAAAAGACCAATGATGCTTAATATGTGGTCTCCTCTTAAACGGGTCGTGTCTAGTGTACATCTAAACTCAAGACACTTCCAAGTACAACTTGGATATTCATCTCTCAGTCTATCTAGACTTAGTCATACTCACCGTTGATCTAGATATTCATGTCTCCTTTAGATATCTATCTGATCAAGAACTATTTTCAGATTAATATACCCATTAATCTGTGGGACTTTATCATTAATCATATATATACAGAAAAGTAATAATTAATGATAAATACTTACATTTATAAAATAATTATCCATAAAATATATATGGAGTATCTTGATATATAAGTGCACACACTGACAATACTTGCCTTTATTATTCCGTTATTAAATCAATCGTAAATCAGGGATTTTTTTAGTAGTGACACCCGAGTCAAGACTAACAGGGATTGGATCAAGACACACCTAAGCCGAGTCAAATGGACCTCGAGCCTAGTCAAAGAAAGCTTGGGTCCAAATCAAACCCTAATTTGAAGACCTTAGTTGGGAATTGAGGGCATGACTTCTTGACACTCGATTGTTCCTGACTCCGCAGCACTCAGCCGCTTCTAACTCCTCGACACTCGGTCGTTCCTGACTTCTCGACACTCAGCCTCCCTCGACCCTCCAACATAGTCACTCCTACTTCCTCAAACACTTGACTCAGTTCCTTCATAGCCGAGTATCCCGAGTGACTCTACCTCACCTACCTGAGTGTGGATGACGCAGCTAGCAAAGGATGCGGAGAACATAGAAACATGGGGCATCTAAACACGGGTGACTGGGGACATGGGTAGGGGAACGTGGATATCGTGTCTCTCTCCTCCAAGGTAGTATAAAGAAGAGTCTATTCCCGTGGGTGCAGGTACGCGCGTGAAAAAGGATCTACAGTACTTCTAGCTAATCTCTACTTCTCCTTCTTTGACGGCTAAAGTTTGACTGGAGCGAATAGTTGTGTCAAGGTCCACTTTGGCTTTCATTTTAATCCTTGTTGAGTATTTCAAGGATCCCCGGCCGGAGCTCACTCATCACCAGATCGTTTGAAATCAATTCGACCCAAGGACAACTCGTCCTCGGTGGTTCGCTCGTTCAATATCAGTTATAGCATTGTGCATGATTGTATCAAATTCCAGTTCATTTGAGATCAATATCAGTTATAGCATTGTGTATGATTGCACCAAATTCCAGTTCAACTTTCAGCGTATAGGCAAGAACCTGACTGCCCATATCTAAGTAAGCCAAGTCGGCACAAGCATTGAGTATAGCATTCAACGTAATCCGGTCGAATTTGAACTCTGAATTTTGTCCATATCTGTTCATTAGTTCTTAATCAACTCCCTTTTTCTGGCTTAATTAATTCCCTGCTAATTCAGTTTAAAAATATTTAAAATATTATTCAGACTTTTGAGTTTCAAATCGTGTATTACATATCAATAGAGTACATAAAAGGAAAAGCACAATAGTAATTATGAGCGAGGTGAATAATTAATTCCAAACAAAGTGTTTAATTTCCGATCGAAAGGTGTTATATTGCCTCGTGTTGATCTCGCCTGGTGAGGGTGACCTTGAGCCCGTACTTCATGTACATGGTGAGGGCCAACTTGGGCGCCACAGGGTGGCCCTCCGCCACCTTCACTCGGTACCGGCGCAGTATGGAGGCGGCCACAAACTTCATCTGGTAGTAGGCGAAGTCCTTGCCCAGGCACAGCCTCGGCCCGCCGTTGAACGCCGTGAACTTGTACGCCGGCTCGCTTAAGAACCGGCCATCCTTAAGCCACCTCTCCGGCCGGTACTCGCGGGAATCCTTCCCCCATATGCTCTCCATCCTCCCCATGGAGAAGATCGCGTAGACCACCTTCGTCCCTTTCTTCAGCACCGTGCCATCAGGAAACACGTCGTCTTCCACAACCTGCATACAGTCGATTTTGCATATAGTTTGTAATTTGACGATAGGATTATAATTTGTTTCTTACGGATACGAACGCACCTCCTTGTGATCTACCGGCACGGAGGGGTACAGCCGGAGCGACTCCGATAAGGCGGCATGCAGATACTCCATCCTCTTCACTTCTTCCGGTCTCAGCACCAAGTCCTCCTCCGGCTCGGTGATCGCCTCCTCCCTCTCCTCCACTATCTTGTCGACCTCTTCGACGATCCGGGCCTCCACCTCCGGGTGGGTGTTCAGGAGCCAGAAGAACCAGGCCAGCGCCACCGACGA
This sequence comes from Zingiber zerumbet, assembly GCA_037833815.1. NCBI lineage: Eukaryota > Viridiplantae > Streptophyta > Magnoliopsida > Zingiberales > Zingiberaceae > Zingiber > Zingiber zerumbet. The sequence goes on from JBBMJZ010413100.1 coordinate 16,394,632, forward strand.
GGTGTCCCTCCCTGCCAGAATGAAGTTGACGCAGATGTCCCTCAGGAACTTATCCGAGTACGGCTTCCCATCTTCGTCTCGCATCCCCATGAAGGACGTCAGCAGATCTCCCTTCTTGGTCATCCCGTGTTCTCCCCCTGCTGCCGCCGCCTCCTCCTTCCTCTTCCTTATCACGTCGTAGGCGAACTCGTCCACCGCCTCGATGGACTTCCTCAGGCACCTCTCGCTTCCCACCCCGACATGCCTCATCGCCCTCCACACCGCCGTCGGCATCACGAAACGGAGGATCGTCGCCTCCGTCGCCTTCTCGAACGCGCTCGCGAAGGGAATCTTCGGCAGCCCCGGGCCGAGGCAGCCCGGGTCGGTCCCGAACGCGATCATGCACACGTTGTCGAAGGTGAGGCGGAGGAGCACGTCTTGGAGGTCCAACTGCGCTCCCCGCTCCGCGGCGTCAGCCAGCACGGGGAGCAGCCGCTCGTGGACCAACTCCACCAGGGAGTGCGCCGTCAGGGCCCGGAACGCAGCTGAGTGGAAGTCAAGGCTGGCGGCCTTGCGCTGTCGCCGCCACGTCTCGTCGTCGGCGCTGAATATGCCGTCAACGAGGAGGTCGCGGACGGTGTCGCGGAAGTAAGGGCCCTTGGGGAAGTTGGCGAAGCGGGCCTTAAGCAGGTGCTCCAAGTTGCGGGGATCGGCGGTGACCACGCAGTGGAGGTTGGTGCCCACCGGGCCGCGGAAGGTGAACGTGCCGCCCTGCCGCTCCAGCACACCGGTGACCCACTCGTACATGTGGCGCCGGAGCGCGAGCAGCAGCGACGGAAGCATGCCCACCACCGGCCACACACACAACCCATGCACTCTCCCCTGTCTCACCGCATGGATGCCCACGAAAATTGCCACCGCCACGAATAGCTCCACCGTTCGGATTTCCGGCAGCAGCCGCAGTAATCCACTCACCACGACGTCGGCAGGGGACGAGAGGGCGGTCTGGTTGCCGGAGTTCATCATGCCCAGCTTAATTCCCCAAGTGCACCGCAATATCAATTTATAAAAGGACCAGATCCACTGCATGGACGAAGCCCTTGTAGCAAGCTTCGCTTGTCGGAGCTACTCCTGCCGTTCAATCCGTTCAACAGAAAGAAAGCCGCAATCGAATTAATTATTAAGCCTTGCAATCAATCCGTCGATATTATATAAACGCGTGGATGCAGGGAATTATATTATAATAACAATACGACGCTGATAATACGCTTTAGAAGAAGCAGGGAAGGTGTGGAGGATGAGGGTCGGTGAAGGTCCCCCCAGGCATGCAATCGGACGGAGGGAGGGTGTAAATTAGGTGTGACCCTCGGAAGGTGGCCAAACACAACTGCTTTCGCACTTTCCGTATACTCCTCCAAGCTAGCTCAACTCCAAGTAACTAAAATTCCAACTACTCTGCTCCTTTTATTCTTTTCTTTGTTCGTCCAAATTAAATTCAGTCGTTATAGGGGAAGGTTGAGCAATCGCCATTGAAGTCTGCTAGTTTATTAGGAGAAGTTGGGTGGCTTGCATTGCAAAAGCAAAGGAGGATGGCGATGTTTTGTAGAAACATGCAATGTCTGTCAACAATTCAACAGCGAGAGCTGTTTGCGTTTCTTGTGCAGCAGTGCAATTTATCCGGTGATTTAAGCTTCTGGTCTTTGCAAATTAAATATGGTTCACTTCCAATGAACGAGGTGTCTGTTTTTTCTACTATTGTCATTAATTGTCAGTATTAAGATAAGTGAGAAGGTAAGCATCAATTTGTATTTAATAACATAGTGACATCTACAATGATGCACACATCCGGAGACGCTCAAACATTTGTTTGGTGACTGATCTGTAGGGCCGGACCGTCGGCGTGCAAAATTAGTTTTTTTTTTTTTTTTACTTTTCTCATTTTTTTTTCTTTATTTTCCGACTATATAAGATGGAGAAGGACACATTACTCCTTTTTGGTTTCTTAGGCAGTATTCCGTGATGCTGCTCCTAACGGAAACTTGGTCCGTCTCGAGAGCAAGCGCAGGACCCGTGTTTTCAATTGGCTCCGCCCGAGCTCGCACATGTGCCCATCCCTCTCCGACGCGGCCTCCCTTTGTCGGAAGCCACAAAGTAAAACCTACTGCCTCGCGAACCCCTTCGCATCTTCCACTCCTCTCGGCTCCTGCCACCACCAAGGAGTCGCTCGTTGCGATTAGGGTTCTCGTTCATTTTAACTCACTGCTCGTCGCGTGAGCCGTCGTTGGGATGCTCGGCAACGGGTGCGCATCCCCGTCATCGTCCGCTGTCCGGAGGCGGAGGGGCAGGCCGAGTGGGAGCGGCAGTGGCGCCGGAGGTGGAGGAGGAAGGCATGGCTACTGGCAGCCGTTGACGCTTCAGCAGCATGAGCAGAAGAGGCAGCAAGATCGGAATCTGGAGGTGCCGCCGCTCACTGAGTTCGACATGGCCTACTTCCGCGCCTATTCTCACGTTGGAGTACACGAAGAGATGATTAAAGTCTTTCCCTTCTCTTTTTCGCCCCCTTCTCGTATTGCTTGTTGGCTTTGATTTGGATCTTGCATTGCGTTATCTTGCTTTCGTGAGCTTATGATGTTTTCCCCGAAGAAGCTGAAAACCCCGATTTTTTTTATAGCGTTCCTTTTGTTTTCCCCTACATTCGCAATGGTTCCTCAATCACTCTTAGCTTAAATTTTCTATCTAAACGTTGATCTTTTTCCTTTTAAGTTTTACCATGACATAGAATTACGGCTATATTATTTGAGATGTTTTTATTTAAGTGTTCCATGCTAATATAGAGAGAACGGTTTCTTCTGGCATTAACTCTATAACATCTCGATCTGGTAGAAGTGATTTTAATAACTCCTTAATGATTGTTTCCATTGGCTTTGAATATGTTAGTCCTCTCTGACGAATGTACTTTTGCATGCTTATTTCAACAAATAAACTTAAAATACTTTGTATTTTTGGGACCTGCTATGGCATGTTAGTTTTGCCATAGTACCCTAAAGTCTATGACACCCCCAATCTCTATTTAAATGTGTCAAGAGGTGTCCATATAGTTGATTGTCACATAATATTTTGAGTTTCTTTGTGAATAACCGACCACATCAAGTCAAATGTATGAATGTAATGCATGCCAAGTTCAATATCTCTTAAATTTTTTGCCATTCATATCTGGTCAAGTATATTCAACAAATGTTAAATATGAAATCTCTAGTTTTTTCCTTCTACCACTTATTCTTGAGTATTAATGCTATTTTAAGTTTAGCAATAAGTTTTCATATAATAGTTTTACTAAACGTTAACTGAAAAATTGGAAAGTTCAGTTTAATAAAAGAATCAAACACAATATCAATAATTGATTTATAATATTTTTGATTGGATAATGCTGTATCTAAAATTTAAATAACCTTTATACTATATTTTTTATTATTAAATCTCTATAAATAATTTATTTAATTTAATATTTTATTACTAACAGTATTGTTAATTTTTTTATCATACTCTAAATAATTAATTAGCAATAATTTATATTTGAGCTTCAACTTTTTTATAACAAAGTCAATGTGTTGATGAGAAATTGATTCAAGAAATTTGCTGACAAGAATAATTTCTCAATTTAGAAGTGTATCAACTAATGAAAAATATTTAAGTTGATACAAATAGGCAGAATGGTCAAAACAACAAAGTAATAGTCAAGGTGATAGGTTAAGTTAGATAGCTTTAATATGCCAATTTCAAAATTCTTGCATGAAGTGAAAGCTTAAACTTTAAAACTCAATTATAATTTAGTTTTATATTTATTTATATTTTTATCAACATATATTTATTATTTTCAATTATGATTATATTTTTGCAGAGCAATGTGTGAGTCATTAACTTGTTTCTTGTGATATGACTATTTTTGTTTATCTAATTTCTTACAATATGTAATCCATGTTCTGAATCATCTTCTGTAGTGGGAGTGTGATATGACAAATGTGATTTTTTGTTTTATGCTGAGGATTATTTTTCATAAAGGTAACTAGTAAAATAGCATTTCCAAATAAAAGGTAGAAGATTAGGATGAATATATTTTTGTAGTTTCCTACAATGTTAAGTGAGCTTAGGCTATCATCAGTCTTTTATGGGCTGCATTTTAATCCTTTGATCATTTGCAGGATCGTGTTCGTACTGAAACTTATAGATCTGCTATCATGCGATATCAACATTTAATTTCTGATAAGGTTGACTTCTAGCCTTTGGTTTCCTTGTCATATTTACTATTATGTTCATTAAGTCAATAACTGGATTTTTTATTTGAATCTCACTAAGAGAGTTATTCTGTGTAGGTTGTTTTGGATGTTGGTTGTGGTACAGGAATTCTTGCTATATTGTGTGCTTTTGCAGGTGCTAAAAGGGTAATAAATTGTCAAAGCATATCTTTTAATTTATTGCTTTTTCAATATCGTTTTTACAATGTACATAAATTTTCTCCTTTTATGGCATCATTTTTCATAGTACAAACTAACTTTTTGGTGCTTTATAAGGCAAATTGTGTATAACTGTTTTCTCATGCCACATCAAGTGCTTTGCCAATGCCATTTGTAAATTGTGTTGCAAGCTTGTGCTGTTTATTATGTTATCAACAAGTCCTTTGCTTTGAACCAAAACAAAAAAAAATGCACATTCTTTTCTTTTATTTGTTCAGATCTTTTCCTAGAGAAAAATTCTTGTTTTGAATGAAATGAACCAAATTTATTTAGATACTCAACCAACTTTAATTAGTCTGTGAGGATAATTCTAAGTTAGGAGAAACATGGAATTTGCCTGAATATGTGTTAAATTTGCTGGATAAATTTTCACATCTTCAACTAACATAAACAATCACTATCCTTGATATATGAAATGATTCCATCTGAGTTTTACAAATTGCATACAAGGTAAACTGTGAACCCTCTTTCAATAGTTTAGGACAATATTGGGGCATTTTATTTTATCAAAACTGAACCACCATAAAGCACATTTGGTGTGAGTGACTCATGGCACAGTTTCTTTGGTACACTGGAAATGAAATAGTGCTGATTTGGCCTGGATTCATGAAATGAAGTCTGATGGAGAAGTCTCTAGAAGTTGAATAAAACATTTTGCCGATCCGATCAGGATTGACATTCTTTGCCATCCATGTTTCACCTGTTACGATATTTTTCTTCAGGTCATTATTTTTGTTCCTAGTCTATGTTTTGCCAATGAGAGCTAATCTAATTTATGTAACACACTGAAGATACATAGTATCAATGCTCTAGCTTGAGGCAAAGAGTATTAAGAGCATTAAAGCTAATATGTTATTGTTCTTGTAGGTTTAGTCTAAATTAGGGTTAGGGTTGTTAGTTTTACATATGACCATTTAATTATCCCTTTATAATGTATGCAGTACAATATTTTCCTTCCCAAAATTTAATAGTTATGAAACAATGATCTATTTCTTAGACAGCTATTTTGGGTTTTCATCTGTTTGGAGTTTAATTGCATGAAATACTTCTTGGAAATTTTGATTTACTTGAGTAGTCTATCTTAGTTGACAAATTATTTCATAAGTTAGTCATTTCCACTATCAGGTGTATGCAGTAGATGCAAGTGAAATTGCAATTCAGGTATTTTGTTTTCTTATCACAGTTAATTTTCTTTTAAAGACACTGATGCAAAAAAATTTGGAAGTATTTTGTTGACAATTAAGTTTACAGAAAATAAAATTATCTGCTTACCAGCATGTACATCAGTATTATTTCATTGTTTTACCAATGCAATGTTTCTTATAGTTGACTTTAGGTATATTGTAATTCTAAAAGGTGCCACCACCTTTCATATTCAATTTAGGGCATGTGCAACAGGTCAAAAATGGATAATGAGTGTGTACCTATCTGGAAAGTGGTTAAATTTTGTGTAATTTGACCTGCTAAATTATGGTGATATCTTGAGACCTTTGGTGAAATTGGGCAGATTTTTTTTATAATATCAACCTTGCAACATTCAGAACCAGACATTTGATGCTGACTATATTGGCTAATCTGAACCATAATTTTTTGTAGTTTGACCTTCTGAATTATATAATGTTGTGTCCTTTGGTGAATTTGTCAAGATTTATTATCAGCATTGGAACATCCAGAACCAGTCATCTGTTGTTAGATGTTGATTATAATCACTACTCAACCCAGAATCAACTACAATAGGCTTGAGACAAATTCATCTTTTCTATTGATTTCTGTTGCCGGCTGTCAATCATCAATCATGATTATAGCAACCCATCCCTAAACCATCATGAATCTAAATGGGAAGTCCATCTATCCCTACTGGATGTGATGCATTTTTGCTTGCAGTAGTTCCCATCTGCACTAAGTTTCATACTGTAGCCCTTGGATAGCTCACAACTTGGACAGAATTTGGTTTGGCCTCTCTAATCTTGACTGATTGATCTTTGGTAGATAAAATGTGGATGAATTGCTCATGCTAGTCACTCACCAAAAATTAACACTATTTACAAGAGAGAATATTGGGTGTATATTTGGTATCTGCAACTAAATCCCTCAAGCATAGGCTTTGGACTGTTCTCTAGTACAACTATTAGTTATGACTCAACACTATGGCTTGGTTTACTCGGACGGGTAACCAGGTGAGGAAAGGGGAGGGAAGGGAAAGAATCCTAAAATTGTATGAGTCTCTACTCTCCCTCCTACAAGTAATAAAATGGAGAATTAGAGAAAAAAGAAGAGGAAATCAATCTTAATTTACCCTTTTTTTTTGCTTCTTTTAAAGAGAGATTAGTCTATACATATTTTGATGTCGTAATCTATCTAATCATTGTATCTTTTCAATTTTCTCCTAAACTATTCCCCTTTTGGAGCTGGGTGACAATGTTAAACCTCTCCCAACAATGTGTATTGATTCGAGCCCCCAACCTTTAGCGAGAAGATAACTAGTTCATTTACCACTAGACCTAGCAGTTAGTCAATTTTTTCCTTAGTTGAAGGAGCAATCACCATACCGAACATGATCAATGACATACTTGACGCTTCATATACAATTTGTAGCAAATAACTGGTCCAAATAATTAAGTTCTTATAATCAGACATCTAGCTGTTTTCTAAATGTAATTAAATATTTCTTGTAGATGATATGATTCTTATTTTCAGTTTCTTGTTTTGAACAATTTCAAGTTGGTTTTGTTAATTTTAACACGGAGTTTAGTTATGAATTATGCTCATGTACTGAGTTTTTGTTAACCATAACAATGGTGCGCTTGCAACCTAAGCAGGCTAGTGAAGTTGTCAAAGACAACAATCTATCTGACAGGGTGACTGTTTTGCATGGACGAGTTGAGGTACACTTTTTCTGTTACATAATGTAGTTGTTTTATTTCTATATCATTTATATGTTGTTTTCATATTTCAGTCCATCTATATGGGCTCTGGGTGTGGATGACTACAGTTAAAAAATGAGCAACAAAAAACTATTTTAGAGTCTGATTATGCTTCATTTTGTATCGACTTTTCAACATATTGCTTGTTCCGAGTTCTTGAGATGAAAAATAAGTTGGAAGCATGACAAAAATGACAATCCTTGAGTACGAAATATTTGCGATGAGCAAGTTCCGATGGTTTTATTTCAGTGAATTTCCCAATCATATTCAACATAAACCTCCTTGGTGTATCTTAGTTAAAAACAATATTTGGCAGTTGAGAATAATTATATTATATTTGTAGCTTAAATTATGTAGAAGAACTTTAGGAACATTGTTTGGTTTGTGAATATTCTTTGTTTTCAAGAAAATAAAATTAGAAATTAAAAATAATAAAGCAAATATGTATCATTAACTTTTGACTATATTGAATAATAGTATAAATTGTTTATACAAACATGTTTGATCTTTATCAAAGTTAAGAGAAAAATCGCTATAATTTTTTTTTTTGAGAAATAAAAGAATCAGAAAATATAATTTAAATGCACTTTCACTTATAAAATTAGAAATGAAAAAACAATTAAGATGGATGGATATGAAATACATGCAAGATACCCTTTAAAAATTGTGTTGCTATTTACGTCTAAAGGCGTGAAGAACTGTAGCATCTGCAAAATCATCACAACATATCTCCTTGGATCCCAATAAAAGCAATATTGCATTTAGAAACCTGATTACCATTGAAAACTGTTCTTAGGATTGCTATGCCTCAACTGTCATGATAATTGTTGTCCTTGAATTCAGGGCATGGGCAGCTCCTATATATTTGCACTGCTAGTCACCTTGTACAAATGATTAATGGAAACATGGTTCCTTCCATTTTAAGCAAATTTTCTAGATTTTTACTTTGGCTTGTTTCTTGTTAATATTCTTCCTATTGCTACTTCTTCTGTGCTTTACATTTCTATTTCTACCAGTACAACTTTCCTTTTTTGATATACTTAGTGAGTCATGATAAATGTTATTGATGAAGGATGTGAACATTGATGAGAAAGTTGATGTCATAATATCTGAATGGATGGGCTACATGCTCTTATATGAGGTGCTTATCATGTTTCCTGCATGTTATCTTTTGTTGAATGACAAACCTATCAATTTTTTGTTTTTTCCCCTAAATAAGAGCTTTCTTTCTCTATAGAGTATGTTGCCTAGTATCATTTTTTCCAGAGATAAATGGCTTAAGCCGGGAGGTCTTATTCTTCCATCACAAGCTTCGGTAATATTCACAGAATGTACATCCTTTTGATCTTGTTACTATTTCTGTACCCATATCTTCAAGCATTGTCAAATGCAAATATATTTTAAAATTTTACTCAATGTCTTGGTTAATCATTATAATTAAATAAATGGCTAGCATCTGTTATTTACATCAAATAATACTTGACATACATAATCAAGTTCCACTGCACAAATTGGTGTCATTTTACTAACTTGAAGTCTTAGCTTATCTTGGTTGAACACTAATTTTTGGGATTATTGTTGGATGCAATGCTAGTGGGGCTGGAGATCGTGCAATTGATCATAGGCATGGGAGAGGAGTGTTGTTTGAGTAGGTGTTGATGGACGGAAGGGAAACAACATCTCGGTGCTCACCTATTGGCCTTATGGAGGTAGACTTAGGGTAGGAGATGTTGATCTTGCAATCTAGGGAAGAGATCAAGATTGGGAATGGAGAGGGAGAGATCAACATGGGAATGAGAGTGGTATCTCCAAGATTAATAGCGAAGAAAACCTACCCTTTGTCCTGTTGAACCCCCACATCTACTGAACCTAGCCATATGAACTTGGCTCACCATTGGTTAAGCTCAATTACATCCAAATGGACTCTAATTCAAGCCCATCTCATACTCAGATTGATTCCTCTTTTGTAATGGCACAATCTTCCATTTATCAGATACTCCTTTTGTGTTATGAATGATTACAAGTATTACAAATTATGTGCCTTCTAACTGATGAACTTTGTGCTGAAGTCATTCCCAATACAGATTATTATGGCATGAAGAAGGATTGAAATTACCTTAGGCACCTCAGTTGCACGAAGAAGGATTTAAAAAAATGCACGCTTCCTTTCTGTTATGCTTTATAAACATATGCATCTCAGTTGCAATAATCATGTTATCTGATCTGTCCCAAGAAACATCAGTTGCTTTTTAGTGTAAGAGGCCATTATGCATTCTAGTTACTGTAAACTGTCACCGTCTCAGTTATTTCCTATGATATTGAATATATATTTAAATGTACGATCATATTTGTCACCTTTGAGCTTTTTTTGCATCAAAAATAAAATAAAATGTAGAACCAGATTTTGACAAATTTGAATATTTTGGAATGTGTAATCAAATTTGTCAGCTTTGAGCTTTTTTACATCAAAAATAAAATTAAATGTAGAACCAGCTTTTGACCAATCTGAATATTTTGGAGTGATGTAGTTTCAATTCACTGAAGTCATTGTTACTGGGATTACACAATAAAGGAAATTTAGACTCGCTGTTTTTATCTTGCAGCTCTTTATGGCACCTGTCACTAATACAGATAGGTACCGTGAAAGCATTGGTTTTTGGCATGATGTTTATGGGATTAACAGTAAGTTAATCATTCAACTTGTATTTTTTGAAATTTCAATTATCACTTTCTTCCAAGTTTTAGAAAATATATGCAAGTTGCATGATGTTGGGTCATCCACATAGAACTGGCAATGCATTTCATATTTTGGTCATCATGATGTCTGTATGACTGTATGACCGGGTGAGCAAATAGTTCAAGCATTCAAGCAGACAGGTTGGTTGATATGCCAAACTGGGTAGGCTGATTAGTCCAGGAAGGTTGGTCAGCCTAGCAAACAGAAGATGGGCCAAACAGACAGAACAGTTGGTCTAAGACAACTAGGCTATTCGAGCTTGTCGGTTGGTCCAAGCAAGCTAGGAGGATCAGGATATACAATCGCTTCACATCAGGTGAACTGACTGAGCCAAGTGAGCCAGGCGGTCTGAATAAGGTGAGTCATTTAGATGGGGTAAGCAGTTTGTACAAGTAAATCAGATCGGGTGGGTTGGATGGTTCACTCGAGTTTGTTTAGTTGGGCTGTCCTGTAAGCCATGTAAGCTGGATGGTTCATACAGATTGTCAGGCCGGGTGGTTCAGACAAGCATTCTAGATTGGATTGGTTGGGCTTGGGTCATCCAGACAAATTGAGTGTGTTGGACGAATTGAGGAGGCTGAACTTACAAGTCACTTGTACCTTTGTTTTTTCATTTGTTGGAATAAACACATGGTAGGATATCCATCTGCTCATTTATTCATCCATCCATATAATTTATCCCTCCTTTTTTTATCCCTTTGATGAACTGACCCTGAAGCAACATAAGATTGCATGTCAATGCAGTAATATGAGGTACAGGAAAGCACTGCATTTGCATCTGCAGCCAAATGGCCACATGAACCACTTTTTGAAAGAATGCATGATATTCATAACCAGCAAAAGATGATTCCAGGGACAAACGCCACAAATAAGACAAAGGAACTAAATCTAACTTAATTGTCGATTAAATTGCAACTCACTTTCTGCAGTGTCTGCTATGGTTCCTCTTGCCAAACAATATGCATTTGAAGAGCCAACTATTGAGACAATTTCAGGAGAAAATGTTCTGACATGGCCGATATTGGTAAGTTTAACCTGTTCATTTGCTCTTCTGGGATATGTACATTTCTCTCCCCTTCTATGTTCAGCACTAAACTTTGTGGATTTCAACGAGTATTTGCCAATATCATGACAATTTGAAGGGCTCTTTTCTGTTTCATCATTTTTTTTTCTTGGTGTCCAACAGAATAAGCAATTTGCAAACTCCTGCATCTTATGATCAACCATTTTAATGACCAAAATTTATTTCATTATTGCATGGAGGGTATATAGGTGGGCCAAATGCTATGTGCATGGTACTCTTTTCCTAGTTAATAGTTTCTTTAAATTCTTACAGATTAATGTCCATTACTTCATAATTCACTGTCTGTAACTGAGTTTAATTGAAGAAAATTCAAAGTGCTTGACTCTAAGATGTATCCTCTTCTGTTCCACACATGAATTAACATTTGACTGCAGACTTAAATCTAATTGTATATGTTGCTTTCACATTAAGTTTTTCATAAACCTGATAAGCAGGTCAAAGAAGTGGATTGTTACACTGTCACTGCTCCAGAGCTAGAGTCAGTTACTGCAAAGTTCAGTTTTTCATCAATGTTACAAGGTAGCTAATGCAATTAAATTTATTTATACTTCGTTTAAATGTTCCAGAAGATTTTATTATCAGCTGCAGGAAATTGTTTAAACACATAATTAGCATCCGCTTTTTGCTTGCTTTCAATGCTAATGGGCCGAGGTTGATGTTTATTTGGTCTACATGCATGACTGCTCAACAATAATTTCTAATCCACCATCGTCATGACTCAGGAATCTCTAGGTTTATTTTGTAGATAGTCCAATCCAATTGCATATCATGCACACATTGTTGCCTCAAAAAGATCTATTTTAGAGAGAATAACAGTGTGCTGGCTAGTTAGCCAGGAGCGATCCAAATTAGAATAGTCTTTCAAATACATTTTTTACCAACAAAATAGGCATTTTTATCTTTACTATTTTGTGATGTAAGGTGCATAGCTCTTTTATGTCTCCTAATAGCTGAGAAGGAAAATGTTTTATTATATTCAAATAAAAAAGCCATTAAACCATACATATCTAGAGAGGATTCTTCCTTTTCCTTGTTTTCCCTTCAATTGCCTCTTTTTGGGCTGTGCATGGCTTTAGTGCTGTTCTAAACTAGGAATCCAGGGCTGGGATTAGAGTACATGCTAGCTTTGGTGTTCCATACCCGTATATCAAGTTGGCAGTTGAGTTGGATCCTTTGTCAACATCTAGATGCGGAGATTAGGAGCAGGAAAATCTTTCGTTGTTACCATGGTTGTCAAAATCCCATACTGATTGCATGGGTTGGATGCATATCAGCAAAGGCTGATTTGATCTTTCTTCAAAATCAGTCATCTCATATATAGATTGTCATCTATCGTAGATCCATATTTAAGCTCAAAGAAAGTAGATATTTGAAGAAATTAAGTGGCATAGTTTGTTTTAAGCATGAGGCTGATGTACTGGTAGATGGTTGAACCATGACCTTTTGATTTTTTTTGACTTTCCAGCTCCCTAGCTTACCTCCACCTTGATTAGGTGGTTTTTGTCAAGTATGTGGGAGAGGCCATAATATATAAAATTTATATTCTTAAATTTCTGTAATTCTATCTTTGTTGTACTTCAATCTGCATTATCAATCACTGTTCACTGAGCCTATTTGTGTTCATCAAAAAGCTCCACTTCATGGATTTGCATTTTGGTTCGATGTTGTGTTCGACGGACCCACAATTCAGCAATCAAACCATGATCTACAGCCTCCTCCGCCAGAATGTCAAGATGGCCTGCATTCACAAGGTTCTAAGCAAAACAAGAAGCGTGCAAAATCTGACGAAAGTATAGTACTTTCTACTGCACCTGAAGATGCCCCAACTCACTGGCAACAGGTACTTTGTAAAATTCTATGCCTCTTCAAATTGATGAACGTTGTTGTCTTAGTCCACGGTTGTCTACAGATTTCCTTTAATTCACGTGATTTCATTGTTTTCGAAGTCACTACCACACTTATACCTTTCAGACCCTGCTGTATTTGTATGACCCAATCGAGTTGAAGCAAGATCAGAAAATTGAAGGTTCCATAACATTATCACAGAGCAAGGAGAGCCGAAGATTCTTAAATCTTCACTTGGAATACTCGTGAGTTAGAAGATTAGTATTCATTTGGATTTTTTTCACCATAAGCTAGCAAATCTAAAAAGCTAATGCATTTCTTGTATCTTGCTGGCTTTCTACAGTTCAGGAGGACGATCTTATGTGAAAGAGTCGGTGATGCGATAAGACGATTAAATCTGTTGATTAACAAGTATTCATCTGGTCCATAAGACGATTAAATCTGTTGATTTACCAGAAGTATTCATCTGGTTCCCATGAAATGTTTTTATCTTCATGGGGCTAAATGGCTAAATTGGCCATTGAGGTTCCACATCTTGTACTTCGATGACAATTTTGTTGTCTAGCTAACTGATGAGAGAGATTATGACTCACCTTGTTCTAATATTAGCTTCTGCCTGGAACAGTGTGCTGAGGCATTGATTGTGTGTAGCTTTGTGGGTTTTGTAGAAGTGAATTCTCAACGAGACAACTTATTTTAAGATAAATGGTATGATTTTTCTTTTCTTAAAATCAATATGTACAGGGCCAAAAATATTCAATAGAAAAATGGCATTGCACTAAGTAGATCTCGCAGGAAGGATTAACCTTGTATTATACATCAATAGACACTACACTCTTGAATCGATTCAACCTCCTCGAGGCACTTGTATCTAGAACAGTTCATACAAAATTAAAAAAAATGAAGTCGACAAACTTTTGTATGCTAAGCTAAATTGATAAAGCATTCAGTCTCGTGTCCCAAAGATCAAGCGTTGAACCAATATCTCGGTGGTCTATCTACACCTGCGTCTTACCTTTCTCCATCTTGTCGAATGAGAAATCAATAGACACTCCACTGTTCGCATGTCCATCACTGCCCTGCCTGATTGGCAGCTGCAACCGGCCGTCGTCGACGACTTCTCTCATCTCTATATTCGCTTCGACAAATCTCTTCAGCGTCGCGTTCCGGTACTGCGAGAACGATTCATCGTTCGTGTGCCCCGAGGGCGACGGCAAGCCCTCAGGATCGAACTGGTCTTCCTCCACAAAGTACTTCTGCGGAGAGTTATGACCACTGTAGTCCACCTCATTGTGGTAGTACTGCAAGAGGTGCACCGGCGACAAGCTGTGGCTTGGAGTATTCGGCCTGCTCGTATGAGGCGTCACGCTGCCAGACTTCCTGCTCTCCTTCACGTTCTTCCTTGCAGTGTGGTGCCATTTCCTCAGAGCAGTGGCCACCCTCTCACTGAAAATAGTAGGCTTCAGATTCGTCCCCATCTGCATAAGATCCATGTGAGTTTAAGTTGGGTGAGTCTTGTGATTATACTAAATCAAGATCTGTCTTTTATACCTGTGTTACCAATGCATACAGAGGCAGTATCACATAGCTACACAAGACCTGTATGAGAATGCTGACAAAGGAAAACATGTATCAGAAACTCACACTATCATTGTTTGTTCATGTATGTATCAAAACTCATTTAGAGGTTTGGAGAACTAACCCCATGGAGATGCGAATTATGATGTCTTCGATTCGCTTGTGGAAGCATGATGGGTAGCCAAATTCGTACTGCCATCGATCCAAGCAAGGAAAATTTAGATTTGTGATCTTGAGCAAGGTCTAGTTTTGGTTGAATTAAGTTTAAAAGAAGAGGCTTTTGTTTCTCACCCAACTCCAGGCAAAGAAGGCCAGCTGAAATGCATTCTGCAGTGCAAATTAAGACTATTATTATTTACTAGTGAAATTGCAAATAGATTAAATTATATATATATATATATATATATATATATAGAGAGAGAGAGAGAGAGAGAGAGAGAGAGAGAGAGAGAGAGAGAGAG